>OY986439.1:143295986-143339683 GCA_963920525.1 Dichetophora obliterata
CAGAAAAATCGAAAAATCAATTTTTTTTCTCAAATTTCTCTTTGGAACTGGATGGTGCATGCCTTCGTAATAAACAGTGATATTGATTCTCGTTGATCAACAAAATTATAAAAAAATACTTTTTGTGCAACCATTTAACGTTTATTGCCATAAAATTGTGTAAAAAAAATTGTAAAAATTTTAAAAATATTTATATCCTAAAATTTTTTCTATACATACACAGATAACTATGTTATAAGTCATGAAAAAAAATTCACTGATCAATCTCATCTGCAGCGGTAGCAAAATCACTTTTAGTGAAAACATGTGCACATTGGCGTTTTTGGCATAAATAATCTTCAATAAATAATCAAATATATTGACCTGGAAGTTTTACGGGAAAAACTGAATATATAGTACCAGAAAAACCTAATTATTGCGTTGTGTATTCAGCTTTTGGCGTATAACTCCAAGGTCAAAAGTTTAATTTCTTTTATTTTTCGTAAATACACAGATAATTATGTTATTAGTCATGAAAAAAAACTCACTGATGTATCTCATCTGTAGCGGTAACAGCATCACTTTTAGTGAAAACATGTGAATTTAGCCCATTGGCGTTTTTGGCATAAAGAAATTTAACGGTTGTGAAAATTTTGTGCATATGACTCTGTAAAAACTTTGGCAATGAAGATAATTGTAAAATTCATTTTGCAATTTGTTTTTCATAGCAGTGGCAAAGTCTATAACCAATACTCGAAGAAGTAGACCTTTTGACCTGTTAATTATACGTGGAAAAAATTAATACACTACCAGAAAAACGCGAATTTTGAGATTAAAAAAACGCTTAAGCTGAAATGAAAATTTTATTAAATTTTTTTTTTTGGTTAAATAATTAAAATAATAACGATCTAATTATCTTAATGCTAGTAAAAATATTAGTATGATTTTTGAGAAATAATTTTAAATTATAAAATTGCTGCTTGTTTAATGAGGGAGTGACCGTGTCTACTGCCATTTCTGTGTGGATTTCAGCGCTCGGATGTGGGCGCTTGTCCTGATGACTGATAATCAAGGTTTTAAAGTGAGTCCTCGACGATTTGTGCTGCTCCATAATTTGTGATTTTCTCCGTTTCTACTTGGATGTGGGTGCTCCACTTGACGACTCCAGATCCGTTTCTTCGTCCACTGCTGGCTCTGGTAAAGCATCCCGCACGCCATGAAAAAATATTCAAAAAATCACATAGGTGATTTAAGCATCGAATTTTATGATTTTTTCTAAACCTAATTGGATTTTCTTGTTTTGAGGGAAAATTCTTTGATTTGCATCAGATACAATTAAAAATTCAAAACCAATTCATTTTCACATTGGCGTTTTTGGCATGAAATAAATCCAATAATTATAGTTAGCGTATAGAGTATAGATTTTGCTATTTTGTGACTTTAATAAAGAAGAGACAAGATCTAAAGTTAGATATTTAGCTTTAATTTAAATTGATTGGTAGCTCTTACATGTTTGTATATTGCAATCTGAGCTGCACAATTCAATAGTCTATTTTTCAGCAACGTTCGTTGTAATAACTAACGAAACCAAAGCAGCTGTTCAAATTGAAATTTCTGATTGGATTTATTTGTACATTTTTTAAGTTATAATGGTTTTTATAAATGGATATATAAGAAAGTTTTTTAGTTGTAAGTTTATATTACTTTACTGCAATTTGTAAGGTCTACGTTTATTTTCAAATCAATTTGCTTTAAAGTCAAGAAAGAAAATTCAGTGGCAATGAGAACAGAATGGAAGAGAAAGATGAGTTACTTGCACTCTTGAGCAAGTGCCTTAATGAGTACATCTCAGAAATTGGAAATTCTCAAATGACCTTGGGTTCATCCTGAAACCTACGGTTTTAAGAAGGACGCGATTGGACCCAAACTTAAATTTTATCATAATTGGCGACAAACCTATGCACCGTGGTTAATTTACTCAAAAAATTAAAAGGTGCACTTTGCTTCTACTGCGTTCTCTTTTCGCCTAAAAACGTTCAAGACGTTTTAGAAGCCTTTCACATAACATAAAAATGTGCAGTATTGTAGAATTGCACAATTTACTTCGAGCCAGTGACACATAGGATCTGCAGAAGCAACTCACGTATTCATGACCGACTTGCTTGTTTATGTAGAAGTTTAAATAATATTAAAGTTGCATTTTATGATTATTTTTTCTGTTTTTGTAGTATGGATAAAAGGCGAAACCAGGCTCCTCTTAGATAAATACGCATCTTACTTGGTGGACATAGATCGCTTTAAGCAGTTCCGCTCCAAGAAAGATATGTATGTAGATGAAAATGTCACTTGGTTTTAATGGAAGACGTTGGAAACAATGTGAGGAAATATTTCAAACTGTAATCAAAAGGAAAAAAACAGAAATTGATAGTAACACCAGTTCTTGCGCTAAGCGGCAAAAGCTGCAGTTCGAAGACGAGCTTCGAGTGCTGAGCCGGCACACAGTAATTTGAGCTCATACAAAAGCGAGGAATAAATAGGAGCGTTCGATTTGCATGATAATAAATATGTGGCTGCTGATTTCAAAAATTAGATCAGTTTTTATGAACATGTATTATTTTTGCTAAGAACAAGAATTAAATATAAAAATTTTTCACATTTAAAAGGAATAAAAAAAAATAGATTTAAATATTTAATTAAACAGATGAGATGCTTTTCCTTTAAGATAGCGGCTTTTGCTTTTATGTATTGAAAACTCTTTTGAACTAGTATTTTCCGTTTAAAAAATAGAAATAAATCTCCATGCAGTTTTACGTACCAAAACTATATATTTTTTGTAATCAATTTTTAATTTGTAATAAATTTTTTGTAATCAAATGTTTATATCACGAAAATATTTATATATAAACTAAATTTTTTAATAGTATACTAAAGCCTTTTAAAAAAGTATAATAATACCTTTTAAAATAATATAAAAGTTCTTAAATATTTGCACTTTTTAACTTTCAATATAAAAAAGGATATACGGGTCTTCCTCATAAAAATTGTTCTTCTGTTTAATATGCCTTTTAGCTGATATTTGAGGATCTGATGAAATCAGGAGGTGTGTGATCAAATCTCTATTTGTATTTTCCCGAGAGCTTTTTCTCGTATGGTTTAGACGAGCATATCGAAAATGCTTGTGGGAAACCTCCAATGCTTCTTCCGATAAATTTCCTGGAAAAAAAAAACAATATTTATATTTATTCTTTTAATTCATCCATAAAATATAAAGATAAGTCACCTATGGGTAAATCGAAATATTTTATAACTTCACATCCATGTATTAAAACTTTGAAAACAGAACTGGGCATATAAATGGGCCAACTGTAATGCTCTAAGTACAAGTTCCTGGTATCTACGAGAAGCTTACTAAACTACTTTATTTTAATTTTTTTGCTACATGACAAAATCCGCAATATTAATGAGAAGTTATAAATTAAGTCTTTATTTAGGCCAGTTATTTCCGCAGATGCTTCGAAATTTAGAAATAACTTCTCAGCCGTGTTTCCGTCATTACTGGTGTCATAACCCCGTTTGACATAATATATTAGCAAGCCTATTCTTTCTCTAAATTCTCTTTGAATTCTAATTTTGTTTTTAGAATAAATTGCTTTATTCTCTTCTCTTACTTGCCATATTTTAAATGGCACACGAAATGATGTATGCATTAAACATTAAAAAACCCGAATCCAGCAGTGAAGCGTTGACAGTCCATATTTGTAATTATTTGTGATTGCAGGTCTAAATAAATCAATTTTGTTCATTTCAATGGAACTTGCATTGCAAATGAAGTATCTGCTAGCATAATTTGTTTCCGTAAGAATACTAGCAACGGATCCCATAGATCATTGTACAGTGCATTTCATATGACACCTCCACAGATTTCCATTTAATTCTATTAATTGCATTCTAACTCGCTTATTTGCCTCTTTTTTATTTTTATTTATTTTTTTTTTATTTATTACTAATGTCCTGTTTTCCTTTGCCATTAATATTTTGATAGGTCTGCAGAAAAGTGTAGAGAAAGGCTTATTGTTTACCCAATTTTTTTTTTGATGCGGAATCAATAAACCTTTATATTAAAAATACTGTTTAGTCATATAGTAATATGTTAATATTTCAACTTTAACTCACTTTGTTGGAACGAATGCAATAAAAGATATGAATTCATCGCTGAGTTCCTCTGTAGAAAACTTTTGCTTGTATCGACTATGACCCGAACTGCCATCCATACCCCATTTGCAAATAAGTGTCATTTTATCTGCTCTGTCTTCACAAAGCTCTAATACACTTTTTGCTGTATTACGCAAAACTGGTTTTAATGGAACTTCTGCAGTAATTTTCGAAGTTATTACAGCTGGTACTAGGCCTTTTTTAAAATTTTGTATCGCATACAAACTTGGAAACAAATTTTTGTGATAGTCGTTGACAGTATTGCGCAGAACATTATATTTTTCTTCTGATAGGTCTAAATCTAAATAAAGTGTCAATGCTGACAGGCAGTTTTGGTTTTTAATATTGACATCAGGATTTTTTGTTCTTGCCGCAAGTTTTGAGGCATATTTAAATTCGTCTTCAGAATAATCAGAATAAGTTAGCCACTTTCCTTCAGTTGATCTCGTCATATAGCCGGTGACGATCGTTTATCTTGTGTTGTTTCTGTTATTGTAATTTGTTTATATCAGTTTTTATTAATCTCCGTGTGTGCTGTTTTGTGATGGAAAATTATTTTTAATATTAATAAAGTGAAGTCTATTATTTTCATGGTGTAGTATATTGATTTTTTAATGTTTTATTGTGGTACATATATCGTTTTATTTATCTTTTATAGTTTGATAGCTAAGCTGCTGCTAACATACTTTTTTCTTTCTCTTTTTTTTTGCGTTATTTGTTTATTTGCATAAACTAAGCACAGCGAATTGTTGCAGTTGCTTTTAAACTGTAACATATTATATTAACCCATTAGCACTTAGTGGACATTATTTTTGCACACACATAATTTTTAACTTTATTTTTTCGCTATGGAATATTTTTCCGTAGAAAATTTTGCTGCTTGTTCTTTAGACGAGCTTTGCAAAAGTCAAAACATTCTGAACCGTATGTCCAGTTGTTCTGGTTCATGTGGGCGTTTGTTCCATACTTCATGTGCTGGGATCTCTAAGTCGTGTCTTGATGATTCAATCTCACCACGATCAGGTCTTCGCTGGTATTGTGCTTCGTGTAGGATTCTTTCACCACATGAGTATTTCTCAAAAATTAAGCTTTTCGGTGACAGTCTTAACGCTTTAAATAACAATTTTAAAGAAATTGTTACATTTTTTAATGAAGTAAGCACCTCACCCAGCACAAGCATTTATGATGAAAAGTCTTCATCGGTAAATATTTCGACCGCATTGTCTCAGCCTCTTCCAGCCTCTTCCAGCCTCTTCCAGCTTCTTCTTCTGAGACTCAAATAATTTTATCTAGAAAAGACCTAAATATTTCGAAGAAAAAGAGAAATAATTCCAAAAATAAAAATAATAAGCGGCGCATGACGCTTCCAGCCACTTTAGAAACGAAGCAGATCTCGGCTAAACCAGTGTTTACGCCAGTGAGAATGGATAATATAGTTATTACTCCATTTCCTCCATCTCTTTCTCCCCCGGCTAGTGACATAACTAATGAACGCAATAGTTCATTAAATTTAGGAGCGTTGTCGAGGAAAAAAAAGGTTTTCATTTCACGCCTTCAGCCCGACACAACAAGTGAAAATGTATTGACGTTTGTCAAACATAACCAATTAGTAAGTCAGACTGCTTTCTGCTCATGCAAAAAAATTGGCAATAAACCGTCCCACGCATCATTTATTCTCACAGTGGCTGCTGAAGAGTTTGCAACTGTTCTGAGCTCTAATCTGTGGGCTGATAATATCTTTGTTTCTGAGTTTAAGCCTAAACACAGGTCTAGAAGGACGAATAATATCGCCAGTCAGACCCAAAAAAACTAAAAAGGCTTTCCCTTTACTATCAAAATGTAAGGGGATTGCGTTCAAAGACGCGCGACATTTTTTTGTCAACTCAGAATTTTTCTGAAGATATTATCGCGTTAACTGAAACTTGGTTGAACGGAGGAATTACTGACTTAGAACTGTTTGACAATAGTTTTCAAGTATATAGGAAGGACAGACACGCTGACAATAATTCTGCAGTTGGTGGTGGTGTCCTATTAGCTGTAAGGAACTCCTGTGTTAGTTCCTTTATTGATATTCCCTGCTCTGCTAATATCGAACTTATATGCGTTAAGGTTGTACATTGCAATTCTAATGTATTTGTTATTAATGCATACGTTCCTCCCAAGAGCAGTGTAGAGGTCTATGCAAGCCTTGCGTATTGCATAGAATTTATATTAAATTTAGTTGACGTTAATGACGACATTTTATTGTTGGGCGATTTTAATTTGCCTGACTTAAAATGGCATTCTTCTGACGATGCAACACATTTTTGTGCATCTAATTCGAAGACACGCCAAGAACATATATTTGTTGACAATATATGTTCTGACTTACAACAAGTTAGTTGTATTTATAATAGTCTGGAAAGGCTGCTTGACCTAGTCTTAACTACAAACAGTAACAATGTCATTGTTCAGATGGCACTTCATGCTTTGACTACTATTGATAATTACCATCCACCTTTGAGTATTTGGTATAAGTCCGATAGGGAGAATATGGTAAACTCAAGCTCTGTTGACACAGTTTATGAATTCAATTTCAAAAAAGCTGACTTTTTGGGGTTGAATCATTTTCTTTAAAGTAAATTAAATTTCTGCGTACCCTTGGTACACAAAGGATTTAAAGACTCTTCGTAACAATAGGAATAGGGCATGGAAGAAATATGTTTGTAGTTTTGACTCAAATGACCTAGAAACATACAAACGTTTGTTTCCGGAATTTGCGAATCGCTCAGCTGCATTATATAATGAGTATTTGGATAATATGAAGCTGAGTATTTTGTCTGATCCAAGAAAATTTTGGGGATTTATTAATGCTAAGAAGAAGACTGATGGATTTCCTTCTTCTTTCAAACTTCAGGATGGATTTATTGACGATTCCACCATTATTTGTGGCCTATTTGCGAATCTTTTTAAAGAATCATTTTGTTCAGATTCTTTTAATCCTGATTAAGCGTATTTTGATTATATGAACAACGCATCCAGAGTTTCTTTGGGGCATATATCTTTTACCTCAGAGGATATTTTTAAGTATATTGAATCAATCGATGAGGACTTTGGCGCTGGACCAGATGGAATTCCTGCCGCAGTGTTAAAACAATGCGTTAAAGGAACAATTTCATTTTTGATTACAAAATTAAGGATACTGCTTTAAGTCATGTAAATACCGTCAAAGACCTTGGTATATGCATGGATTCTAAATTGTCGTTTAACATGCATATTGATAGAATTTGTAAAAAAGCGTCTTCTATGCTTGGTTTCATAAAACGGTGGGCCAAAGAGTTTGATAGCTTAATAACAACTATAACTCTGTATTATTCAATCGTGCGTTCTCACTTGGAGTACGCACGTCAAGTATTGTCCCCACATTACAATGTGCATGTTGATCGTATAGAAAGAATTCAAAAACGTTTTGTTCGGTTTACTCTAAGAGGCTTGAGTAGAACTGACACATTTAACCTTCCTCCATATGAGGATCGTTTGATATTATTAAAGATGCAATCTTTAAGTGAGAAAAATCTGTTGATATCGTCTACTTACACCAACTCATAACTGGTGTATTTGACTCTCCGGAGCTTCCTTCTCTTATAAATTTTAACACTAATCGTAGAAGCAGTAGAAACTCTAACAACTTGATTAATTTACTATTTAGTAGAACAAATTATATGTTAACTGCTCCATTTAATCGCATGAGTACCTTTGTTAACAACTGTAACGTGTTTGATGTTAACTTGTCGAATGGTCAACTCAAAAGTTGATTGAAAACTAATGAAGGATAAGATCTATGTAAACGCATGGTTAGTTGTTATGTCTTGTGTTGTCCCTGAGCCCAACCCATATTATGGTGGGTAAATTTTTTACCACTTTTATCGATATCTTTGAGATATTTCAATGATATTCGGATTGGTTCTTCAAATAATCTATTGCGGAGAAAGTGTGAAATAGCTGTAGTAGCTGCACTCTATTGTTATTGCATGTGTTCTATTCCTTTTTTTCGTTTGCTCTGATAACAAGTGGAACTCCTTTTCAGGCCTTCCGCGACTAGTGCTAGGTTGCTAAAATGTATACTTTTCTTTAACTTGTTGCTATGTTTCTTTAACTTTTTGGGTGTAAAAATACACACACAACATTTCGTTAAGTACTGCAAAATAGTATTTTGGGACCATTTTTCAAAATGCTCTAACTCCAAGAATCGGGCCAAATCGGTTATCATATTTTGGAATGTGAAAGACAAAAGGACATGCAATAATATATTTGAATATGAAAAAGGTGTCTTTTGTGATTTTTTTTAGTTTTCTATCAAAAACTACAAATTTTTTAAGAAATTTTATAATTTGTGTTTTTTTTCGAGAAAATTCTTTTTTGTCATATTGTAGTATACCTATACATATTATTTAAATTACATCAATGTATTTCATTATAAAACAAGCTATAAATACTTTTCTTAAAATAAGTAATAATATAAAAACCTCTACTGTAATACTTTTCGAGAACATGCATTCAAACAATAAGAACATATGTTCATACTAAGCGTTACTATCTATCTCATTCGCACACATGTACCCATATGGCTGAATACAAAACATATGATACTATATTATACTTTTTACTCCTACTCAAATATGTTAACATATGATTATGTTTACGTTTTCTATTAATATAAGTCTACTCACTCACACATATTAAACTATTAATACTTAATTACAAATATGTATTACGATATTCTACTATTACTCTTACACTAATTAAAGAACATATGATTCTATTTACATTCTAAACTACACAAACAATTGTTAACTAGTTTTTAGACAAAATACCGTTATGCTTACTATAAAAGGATGAACAAATTTGAAAATAAATCAATCTAGTTTTGAGCTCTATCAGCTGCCAACTATTTTCATTTTTATAAGTCTTGAGCTTTAATAGCTGCCGACTTAAACCCTTTTAGCCTCTGCACTTTTTTAGTGAACGGCATAAAAAGGATATTTAAAATAGCGCCAGTGGCGAACTTCGCCGGCAACCAATAGGCAGGTCCTACAACGTATTTTTATAGAACGCGAGTCCTTTTTTTTATTATTTTAAAAATAAAAAGGCGCGTACATGGCGATCCTGCGATATCGCCAAAAATATTATTACATGGCGATCCTGCAAACCGCGCAATATTTTAATTTTCCGACGGCAAATCAAGGCTTACCGGAGTACGTACCAAAAGGCGGCAAGGATGATCATAAAAAATTGATCATAAAATGGAAAAACACAAACAAATAATTTACTTACTTTTATATTATTGAAAACTATTATTATCTTGCCTGATATGTTTTACATTGTAATTTTTAATTAAAATTTTTTTTGCATTTAATTATATAGTGAAAAAAAATAGAATACAAAACTCATGAATTAATAACCCTTAAATTTTTATTTTAATTTTTATGCATCCTTTTTATTTTCTTAGTCTTAATTTTTTTCATAAAGAAATCAAAATTTGCAATACATTCTTGCAATATTTAACTTATTTTTTACAAATATGCATATGAATTTCAAATAAAGTTAAACGAAAAGTTTCTTGTCGCGACAAAAACATTGCAATGTTTTAATAAATTTGCTTGAGACATTTTTTTCTTGCTCTTCTACAAGCACATGAAGCTCTTCTGGTGCACATGAATAAATATTCCATTCACTATTGGCATCTTTTTTTATTATACTTTAACACACACACATACATACACCTCGACAAGCATCAAAACAAAAATTTTTCGCAACGTAGCTTTTATTATATTAAAATATAAAATACTAATTACATATTATTTAAAATACACTGTAATACACTAAATACAATTAAATAAATACAATTAAAATACACTATAACACTAAAATACACTAAATATACATAATTTAATTATGTATAATTCGAAATATTCTGTGTGTTTATGTGATCTATATTTATAATTTTACATATGGAGATATCCGCTCCAGTGTCAACGAGAAATTTCAAATCGTCGTTTGTATTTTCGCATTCTAATGTGATGTAAAAAGAAAGATTTTTATTAAGTTTGCAAATTAGTTTTGGCCCCTGCGGGTAACAATCTCTGCTACCCGGCCATATCGGTTTCCCTGCAAGTTGTTGCTTCTGAAATTATTATTATTAAAATTTCTATTGTTATTATTGGAATTTCTATTAAAATTTCAGGTGGAATTACTATTGTTATTTACGAAGTCATGATTTCCATTTAAATTTCTATTATTATTACTGTTTGCAAAATTGTTGTTTCTGTTAAAGTTTCTATTTGTATTATTTGTAGAGTTTGTATTGTATCTTGTATTCATAAAATTGTTATTATTTCTATTATTGTTTTGTGGAATGTAGCTATTTCTAGTGTCGTTGAATCTATTGTAATTTTCTCTGTAAGTATTTCTGTTTCTAACTTGGAAAATATTAGATTTATTTGTCTTTAAACTTTGTTCTGCAGTGATGCATCGTTCTACCGCTTCATTGTATGTTTTAGGTGCATTTGCTAACAAAATAGTTTGGTATTCCAAATTAACACCTTTCATGAAAACATTCAATGCCATGCTTTCGTTAACCTTGTAAATTGCATCTTTTGCGGCTTGCGTCGGATTAGTTAAAGATTTAATTTCGAAGGTTATTAACTGTTCAGAAAGTTCTGAAATTTTTTCTCTGAATTCAGAAATACTTTTATTGTTTTGTTTAATTGTACCGATTTCACTTAAAACTTGTTGGAACGTTTTCGGATTGGGGTAAGCATTTTCCAATGAATTTTTTAAATCAGTAAATGTCGAAGGTCTATTAGTTCCTATAAATATTAAAGTCAATGAAGATAGTATTATTTTAAATAAAGAGATAGAAAACGGAGTATTTTTAGGTAATAGCTTGATACCAGCAAATGGCAATGCTCACGTTAAGATTCTAAATACGAATAGTAACAATGTAATATTGAAAAATCTTGATTTTGAAACTCAACCACTAAAAAACTATAATATATTTGCCTGTAAAATCAATAATAAGACTGACAAAAATAGACTAGATACGTTACTAAAAACTTTAGACATTGGTTGTAACGACCCAGATGCCAAGACATCAATAATAAACATTATACAAAAATACAGTGACATTTTTCATCTCCCTGGAGAACACTTAAGTACAAATAATTTTTACACGCAGACAATACAAACAACAGATTCGACCCCGGTATACATTAAAAATTATAGACTTCCACAAACACAGTTAACAGAGATAAATGAACAGGTTGACCAACTTTTATCAGACAACATAATCGAACATTCAGTAAGCCCCTACAACTCACCATTACTAGTAGTTCCCAAAAAGTCAACAGATGACAGCAAAAAATGGCGACTTGTAGTAGACTTTCGCAAATTAAATGAAAAAAATTGTAAACGATAAATTCCCACTTACGAAAATAGAAGACGTTCTCGACCGACTGGGAAGAGCTAAATACTTTTCGACTTTGGACATGACCAGCTCTTTCCACCAAATTAACTTAGACAAAGACTCAAGACCGTTAACTTCTTTTTCAACTGGAAATGGACATTTCCAATTTAAACGTTTACCATTTGGATTGAAGATATCATCCAACAGCTTCCAAAGAATGCTGACTATCGCATTAAGTGGTTTAGATACAGAAGCTTTTATTTATGTAGACGATATAATTGTTTTCGGTTGTAGTTTAGGACATCATAACGACAATTTAATAAAAGTTTTTGACAGATTAAGAAAATATAATATAAAATTGAATTCACATAAATGTTGTTTTTTAAAGCCAGAAGTTATTTACCTTGGGCATCTTATAACGGCCAATGGTATAAAAACTGACCCGTCTAAAAATAAAATTATAAAAGAATATCCAATACTAAAAAACGCGGACGAAGTACGAAGATTTGTTGCTTTCTGCAACTACTACCGTCGATTTATTCCAAGATTTGCATATATTGCTAAAAATCTAAACTCATTGTTAAAGAAGAACAGAAAATTTGACTGGAATGAAAATTGCCAGAACTCTTTTGAAGAGCTAAAGACAAAACTTTTAAACCCACCGATACTGCAATATCCCGATTTCAATAAACCCTTTATACTCACCACAGATGCTTCAAATTACGCTCTTGGTGCAGTCCTATCGCAAGGCGAAGTAGGCTCAGACTTACCAATTTCGTACGCAAGCAAATCTCTTGCAAAACATGACCTGAACAAGCCAATTATTGAGAAAGAGCTCTTAGCTATACATTGGGCAATCAATTTTTTCAGACCCTACCTCTACGGTAGAAAATTTTCGGTTCTAACAGACCACCGCCCGCTAGTGTCTCTTTTCTCTCATAAAAATCCTTCTTCTAAAATGACACGCATAAGATTAGATCTTAGCGATTATGATTTCAATATTATTTATAAAAAGGGTAAAATGAATACCAATGCAGACGCATTGTCAAGAATAATTTTAAATAGTGATTCCCTTAAAGCTATGATTCCAACCGGAATGGAAGATAGCAAACAAAATATACTAGCAATTACAAGAAGTATGAACACAGATAAACATACAAAAAACACTGATTTAGACAAAAGAGAATGTCCTGCCAGCGAAAAGCCCGCAAAACTTTTTGTTTGGGATTGTACATCCATAACAGATATAAAAAAAACTAAAAAATTAAGGATCATTACAGAAAGAAAGTTTAAGGATACCAAAATTGAAATACAGGATGAGGAAGTAATTATACGATGTAATGATAATCCACTGTTCACACCGCTGACTTTGGAGAAGCTTTCATCAAAAATGTATAATGTAGGAATAGAAGAATTAGCGCTAAAGAGAAATGATGAAATATTTAAAACCATTGAAATGGATAAGTTCAAAGATATTTTTAATAACATAAAAAGAACAAACGAAAATTTAAAAATTTTAATTTATAATGAACCACAAAGAATAGTCGACAAAATAAAACAAAACAAATTAATCGAAGAATACCACAATTCGACACATGGAGGTCATCTCGGTATAAGAAAAACAATAATGAAACTAAAACAAAAATACATATGGAAAAATATGAGCAAAATGATAAAAAAGTTCATTCTCAATTGTAACAATTGCAAACTTAATAAACAAACTAAACATACAAAAGAAAATTTAACAATGACAGACACACCAAGTACCAGCTTTGAAGTAGTTTCTATCGACACAGTAGGTCCCCTACGCTTATCCAACAATTACAGATATATACTAACGATGCAGTGCGACTTAACAAAGTATGTAATAGCATGTCCAATGGAGACAAAAGACGCGAAAACTGTTGCTAAAACACTTGTTGAAAACGTAATTTTAATATACGGTCACTTTAAAATTTTAAAATCGGATAGAGGTACAGAATTCCTCAATGAATTAATGTCAGAAATATGCAATTTATTAGATATTAAACAAATTTTTAGCACTCCATATCACCATGAGACTCTAGGCTCGATTGAAAGAAACCATCGAGTATTAAATGAATATTTGTTAAACTTTTGTAAAAATGAGGAATGGGACCAATGGATCCCATACTTCACTTTTTCGTATAACACAACACCTCATGTTGATACAAATTATACACCGTTTGAGCTGATTTTTGGAAAACTTGCAAATCTTCCAAATGATAATCGTTTCGAATCAATAGTATATAATACAGACAATTACGCACAAGAACTGAAACATAGATTAAAATATTCTTTAAAAAAAGCAAATGAATTAATAAATATTGCAAAAATGAATAGAATAAAAAAATATAAATATATAAATCCGTTAAATTTAAATATTGGAGATAAAATTTGATAAAAAGGATGAATAGAAGAAAAAATCAATCTCCCTTTATTGGTCCATACATAATTGTAAATAAAAAAGGAGTAAATTCAATAGTAAATTTAAATGGAACACTTAAAGAATATCATAACAATATGTTAAAGAAATATTTGTAAAAATTATATCTTTTTATTTAAAAATTTAATTCTTGTAAATATATGAATTATATTAAAATATTGTATAAGTTAAAACACAAAAAATTTTAATTTTTCATAAATTTCAAAATAAAAATTTTTTTCTTAAGGGTAAGGGTGTAGTATACCTATACATATTATTTAAATTACATCAATGTATTTCATTATAAAACAAGCTATAAATACTTTTCTTAAAATAAGTAATAATATAAAAACCTCTACTGTAATAATTTTCGAGAACATGCATTCAAACAATAAGAACATATGTTCATACTAAGCGTTACTATCTATCTCATTCGCACACATGTACCCATATGGCTGAATACAAAACATATGATACTATATTATACTTTTTACTCCTACACAAATATGTTAACATATGATTATGTTTACGTTTTCTATTAATATAAGTCTACTCACTCACACATATTAAACTATTAATACTTAATTACAAATATGTATTACGATATTCTACTATTACTCTTACACTAATTAAAGAACATATGATTCTATTTACATTCTAAACTACACAAACAATTGTTAACTAGTTTTAAGACAAAATACCGTTATGCTTACTATAAAAGGATGAACAAATTTGAAAATAAATCAATCTAGTTTTGAGCTCTATCAGCTGCCAACTATTTTCATTTTTATAAGTCTTGAGCTTTAATAGCTGCCGACTTAAACCCTTTTAGCCTCTGCACTTTTTTAGTGAACGGCATAAAAAGGATATTTAAAATAGCGCCAGTGGCGAACTTCGCCGGCAACCAATAGGCAGGTCCTACAACGTATTTTTATAGAACGCGAGTCCTTTTTTTTATTATTTTAAAAATAAAAAGGCGCGTGCATGGCGATCCTGCGATATCGCCAAAAATATTATTACAATATGAATTTAAATTTAAAATCTAACAAAATTTAGTTTTTTCTACATTATTTTTCTAAATATTAAAAAAAATCAAATCAATTGGGTTAAAAGTGTTCCAACAGCATTTTTTTGTTTGCAAGATGCGCAAAATAAAAATTTCAGCAACAATTAAAATGCATAAAAAGGTTGACTTCAAAGAGGTTTAGTACTTACAAAAATACTTCAATAGAAATAAAAATGTATTCTTCTTCTAACTGAGAGTACTACATAACTAATGGTATAAATTTGGTAAGGTTTCGTCATAACAAAAATCTTGATTTATTCCCAAAGCGGAGTCGTGCGAAAAGTGCCAAAGTCAGAGAAGCAAAAGACAATTCAAGAAACGTTACTAGAGAAAATAATCTTTTGAATAAATTGATAAATTAAAACTAGTGCAGCGGAAGCGTTTTACATTGTTTCATTCTCAATATGAATTTTTTCGTTTTATTTTGTTTATTATGAAATACGCTGCAAAGCAGCTATCGTACTAAATAATCAAATGACCTCATTTTATTTACATTTACTTTTTACTCAAAAATGACTTTATTCGATATTTTTATTTCGCCCAGTTCAGATAGCATTGCTTCATTATCATCTTCACTCAAAATCTGTTTGATTAGAACCCAGTTCAATGCATTCTTCTTGTACTTCAAAAATGTAATTTTTTTTAATACACATATTATGAAGCGCACAGCATGCTATTATAAATTTTCCCATTGATTCAACTTCATGAAAGTCTATCCTCATGAGCTGCCGAAAACGGCATTTCAACAATTCAAATGCATTTTCAATTTTTACGCGTGTTTAGCAAAACTTATAATTATATTCTCTTTCAGACTCGGTTAGATTACCATAGTTACGGCAAGGCGTTAACAGATAAGTCCAGAGTGGATACGCGGTAGGGATGTCGGAAAAACATCGATGCATCAAAAATATCGATATTAACAAATCGATATCACTAAAACAATATAATGAGTGGCGAAAATACGTCAAACTTAATGGTAAACATAACAAACGTCCAAAAAGACTTATCTTTTTCTATATAATCTCATTCAACCAGATTAAGTTTCACAAATGAAGCAATTTCCTTAAGTAATTTAGATATTTTTAAAGCTCCTTTTATGATCATCCCCCACATTTTCTCCATATAAAATTAAATAACGTTTAAATTACATCGAGAAAACATAGTATCAAATGATATGGACAACAGACCTGCAATCAAGAGTTCTTTAAAAAACCTAAAAATTAAGAGCGAGTTTTGGATAACTTAAAAATTCAAATTTTTATGATTTCTATGGTTTTACGAATAAGTTTTTGACCTGATTCAATAGTCCGTTAGAACATTATTAGCTCAGTTATAGTAATTAATTTTAAATTTTGCTAATAACATATTTTTGGTACGAAATAATATCTGAAAAATTCTATGCAAATCGATGCATCGATGTATACCCTCCAATGTATCGAAAAATATCGATGTACATTTCGATGCATCGAATCAAAGAAATACATCGATGTATTTTTGCCACTGGCATCCCTAATAAGCTGAGTCTCCAAATAGATGGTAATCGGGCGAACACAATTTAGGCAGCTGCTTACCAATAAATGAAAGTTTTAGTACACGCGAATCGTGCATTTTACTGAGAACAGTCGTAAAACATCAAAAAATTTAAACTTCGCCTCACATATACCTTGCATAGTTATGGATATGAAATCGTTCCTATTAACATATGTTGATCTTATTTTGTGCTTTGGAGTTCTCACTGCTATGAAGCTGCCATCAATGCAGACCGAATCATTTAAGAATTCAGAAATACTTTTAAATTGGTTAGCAATTAATTCTTTGGCAGCAGTATTTTGTGGAAAGGAAATCTCTTCTGGAGCAATATCCTCGACCATAAAAGTTAAAACTTATATAAGTAGACCACATCCACCACAAAATCCTTGACATGCGTTCGTTGCTATCTTTTTTTGAACATTACAGAAGCTTCCTCACCGTCCGATGATGACGTGACGTTGAAAGTTCATTTATAGAATTTTGCTCTAAAATAATGCAATTTTGATAACTTGCCATTATTTCCCTAAAAATGTTTTTATCAATCTTAACATTTCTTTTCATAACATTGTCGTATTGAGATATCAGCTGATTTTCAGGGCAACCTTCTTCCTTGTCAACGTTAGGTAGAGCAGAAAATGTGCTTTTTTTTGCCTTATTTGAGTGTGACATTTTAAGAAACGAACACAGAATTTTCTCACCATTTTGTAATTATTTTAAAATCGAACACAATAACAGAAGAGGGCAACAAAAGGCAACATTTTTTGGTAGAAACGAAAACTTCATAAGTAAATATCTTTTTTGTAGAATAAATTTTGCTAGAAATACCACGTACAATGACAAAAGCTTTTATAAACTATTTGTTTCAAAGCGCAATATTTCCTTAAAAATTTATAAAATAGTTAATGATTTTGTCATGTCTGAAAAGTTTAGGCAAAAATTATGTACTCAATCTTACATGGCTAAAACATATATGTATTAAAAGTTGATATTTCCATTTAATACAAATGTAATATTTTAACTTTAGATGTAAGGTTTCTTATCAACATAATATCTATCTATACATTCTATACCTAATAGGATGTTATATTTTGAGGTACAACACAGCATATTAAGTGTCATAAAAATTTTTTTTCTGAAAGTAAATTTTACCTCTATTCAAAAAATATATCCGCTTTTCTCAACGACTCATCAACGTGTTTCGCCTACAAAACTTGAATTAGACAAAATTGATATTACTCTTGGAACTACAGTTGTTTTAAGAGCTAAACCAAAACGATGTTATAATAATTTACCTTTGAAAATTCGACCTTGAGAGCACGTCAGATTCAGTTCACCCCGGAAAGGAACGTATGTTGGTTGTAAAATAATATTTCATTCAGCATTTCTATGAGTTGTGCCTCGCTAGCGTCGTCAATTAGGTATTTATTACGTTTTACTGTAGATGGTGGTAAGAAAAATTTTTTATACAAAAGTTATAAGGAGAAAAGAGAGGATCAAAAATAAAACGTAAACAGCTTCAGGTATTCCATGAGTAGCGTTGTTATTAAGGTTAGGGAAGAATGTAAGAAAATGTTGTGCTCTCAAAGATATCAAGGCACTATTTATTTCCATTGAGAAGAACATTTTTGTATTTTTTTATTTGCTTCCTATTGTTATTCATAAAAACGAACAATTGGTACCAACCAACTCAATTGCCTCACAGTTGCGTTAATTTATGCGAAATCGAGTTCTTCAAGGACACTTAGAACGCAATGGGTGGTGGTTGACGGATGGGTTAGTAGATGGCTTGCTCTATTTACTGAGATACTATAGAATTTCATAGATGGTGTTAAACTACTTGAACCATTTGCAATGTAAAGTGATGGCCACAGTCAATGTCAAACCGAAGGGAGAGTGAATTCTATTGAAAAGCTAGCATTTTTTAAAATTATGAAATAAAGTGGAGTGTAAAATAATTTACTTATAAAGATCATTATGTTAAGTGTTTCGCATACCTAAAAAATTTAAAAGCCTTGATTTCGAAAAAATAATAGAAAGCATTATAATTTTTTTATATACCTTTTAATTTTTAATATTGACTTTACGTTTTGATCTTAGGTGTAAACTGATGCCCAAAACAAAATTAAATAAAAACTCAGCTGAATTATGTCTCAGTGCATTGCACTGCGGTGCACTGAAAAAAACCCGAATGTCTTAAAATCAAACAACATTTATGTATTTTATTCAAAATTTTTTGACTTTTTTAATTTGAGATTAAATGTACTTAACCTTCCGTTAAGCGATGTATTTTGCAACGAAATGAGCAACGCTAGCAACGCTCCGTTTTGCTAGCGATACGTACGCAATTTTTTATTTCTGTTGTAACAGTGAGTAGCGCAAGTAACAGCTATAAACTTTTTCAAAAATTTCAACTATTGTTACCATTCCATTCTCATCAAAATAATAGAGAAATGAGAGATGCAACAACCAAAACTAAAAAAAAAATGACACAAAGGAAATGCTAAAAGAATAGCCCATCCTAGATTAAACAATATATTTGTGTCGATAAGCAATAATCGCTTAAGTCGACTTAAGACAGAACTGAGTTGTTAATTCCAAGCATAAAGCAGTGTTCCAAGCATAAAGCACTATAAACAAACAAAATCTGGAGCTTCTAGCATGACCTTAGCCAAAGTTATGACAAAAAAACAACCTTTCATATGGCATTAAAATAAGTTTTTAACCGAAAACTTAAAACCTTAGCGCGCTTGATTTCATAGTAAAGGTTCGCATTGGATACCTATTCGGTATTCTGACTATTCCTTATATACTAAAAAAGAAAAATTCAAATAACCCACAATTAATTATATTGTGGGAACTTGTGAAGAAAATTTTAAAAAACTTATTGGCTAAGGCAGAACCATAGCACTGTTATATTATTACTAAAGAATACAAAAAATATCAAAACATACATGTAAATCCAACTCACACCAAAGTAACTCGTGGTGCATAAACTCTTTGGCTTGCAACGATCGAAAAAAAAGTTTGACGTCTAGAAAATGATCGCGTTGACTCGGATTCAAAAATTTTCTACATTGTTCCAGTATGGCTGACTTCTTAAACGTATTTATGCAATGCATCAGTGTGTTTTATTTTGTGTTGGTCCAGAGATAATTAACCAAAACTGCGCAAGTCTGGTGATATTCTAAAAAATAGTATAGTTGTGCAGTTTTGGTTAATAAGCTTTGAACCAATTCAAAGTAAAACACACTGAAGCATTGCATAAATGCGCTTAGGAAGTCAGCGTATATACAAAACTAAAATACTTGACATTTTCTTTCTTTTTTTGCCACATATCTTTCATCGTATCTGCATTTTTTTTATTTAAAAAATTAAGCTTATTTAAGCTTTTCTTTTCTTTGAATAATCGCAGGAGATACCTATCAGCCCTTCTATTCTATATTATTTTTGGTCCTTGGATTCTGATTATTTTTCGTGCTAATAAAGAAAAGTTAATGGAATGCAAAATTAATAATATATTAGCTGTATTGTGGGAAATATTCTGTCCAAATCTGATGACGACTGTCGCAAACAAAAAACTGATAATGATTTACGGATATGCACCTGGAATG
Source organism: Dichetophora obliterata (assembly GCA_963920525.1). Taxonomy (NCBI): domain Eukaryota; kingdom Metazoa; phylum Arthropoda; class Insecta; order Diptera; family Sciomyzidae; genus Dichetophora; species Dichetophora obliterata. The sequence continues at coordinate 143,316,272 of OY986439.1, forward strand.
TCCGAACCCTTAATTGGGAAGGTGCCTCTATCCAACTGACTGATGTCTTGGAAAGATACAAAGCTGATATCACTGCCATCCAAGAAATGCGATGGAAGGGACAGGGTTGCATTCGGCATGTACCCTGTGATATCTTCCAGTGTATTGGATGTACGCACTATCCGTGGTGCAAACATTGGCCGCATTCAGCGCAGACAACTGTTGTGAACTATAATGGTAGCGCTACCTTAGTTCACGATGTTTTTCTCTGAATGTGTTGCTACTCTACACGTCAGAAGTTAGATTCAATTTAATTTTTATGTAAATTTAATTCAATTGCAAAGGTTTCTCACTTAAATTTTCTGCGTTCTTTCTGCGTTTATTAATTTAACAGCGTCAGTAACAGCATCTGACAGTTAAGCAAACAGTTGTGTTCATGTAGCATAGAATTTGTTCGCTCGATTAAAAGGCGTTCAATACTTTATCAGTTTTAGTTAGCGTTACCAAATTTGTACCATTCAGCGAATTTTTACACAACAGTTGCCAACTGTTGTCTGCGCTGAATGCGGCTATTGACTCGGATCACTATCTTGTTGCAGTCAAGATCCGTACACGTCTGTGCGCAGCTAAGAATACACGCAACTCTACACAGAGAGAGCTAGACGTCGAAAAGCTGCACAAAAACAGACAGCCGATGCTTTCGCCACTCGACTCTCACTCCTGCTTCAAAGCACTCCTCCAATCGATGATATATGCGCGCAGTGGACACACATTTCCAACTCCATGCGTGCGGCTGCTGAAGAGGTGATTGGCTACCACCGCCCTATGATGAAGTTCTGACAGCTATAGCTCGGCTTAAAAATAACAAAGCCGCTGGAGCTGATGGCTTACCTGCTGAGCTGTTTAAGAACGGAGGCGAAGCTCTACTTGATTGCATTCACGAGCTTCTATGCAGAATATGGTCGGAAGAATGTATTCCTAACGATTGGAGTCTCAGTGTGCTCTGCCAAATCCACAAGAAAGGCGATCCCACTATCTGTGCCAATTACCGTGGGATAAGTCTTCTTAATATCGCATATAAGTTCCTGTCGAGCGTTTTATATGAAAGATTGAAGCCCATTGTAAACGAACTGATCGGACCTTATCAGTGTGGCTTCAGACCTGGAAAGTCCACCATCGACCAGATTTTCACGCTACGACAAATCTTGGAGAAGACTCAAGAAAAACAAGTCGACACCCACCATCTTTTTGTCGACTACAAAGCCGCCTTCGATAGCCCAATAAGGAAGCACCTGTACTCCACTATGTCTGAATTTGGTATTCCTGCAAAACTAATACGACTTTGCAGGTAATAATACTTTTGGCGAAATCGCAGGATCGCCATGTACGCGCCATTTAAAAATAATACAAAAAAGGACTCGCGTTTTTATAAAAAAAGTTCTAGGACCTGGCTAATTGGTTGCCGGCGAAGTTTGCCACTGGCGCTATTTTAAATATTATTTTTTATGCCGTTCACTAAAAAAAGTGCAAAGGCTAAAATGGTTTAAGTCGGCTCAAGACTTATTAAAATGAAAAAGTCGGCAGCTTATTTGAAGCTCAAGACTGATTAACTTTATTTGAATTTTGTTCGTTCTTTTATAGTGTGTATAACTGTATTTAGTCTTAAAACTAGTTAAAAATTGTTTTTGTATTTAAAAAGTAAACAGAATCATATGTTCTTAAATTAGTGTAAAAGTAATAGTAGAATATCGTATACATATTTGTAATTTAGTAATAGTAGTATAATGTGTGTGAGTGAGTAGACTTAGAATATTAGAAAACGTAAACATAATCATATGTTAATATATTTGTGTAGAAGTGAAAGTAAAAATGTAATTTCATATATTTTGTATTCAGCAATATAAGTACATGTGTGTGAATGAAATAGATAGTAGTGCTTAGTATGAACATAAGTTCTTATTGTTAGAATATTATTTTAGTATAATGAAGTTAAATAGAATAGGTGATACGTATCGTAAAGGTGTGTATCTTTTAAAAATGTTTAATAATTATTTGTTTTAGTATTTCATAATGTAGAAGTGTACACCCTCACCCTTTAGATAAAAAGAAATTATTTTGAAATTTAATGAAAATAATTTTTTTTTTGTGTTTTATACAATATTTTAATATTCATTTAAAAATTCAATTCAAAATTCATTTAGGTATGTGTTCAAAATTTAAATAAAAAGATACAAATTGTTTATAAATATTTTTTCAACATATTATTATGTTATTCTTTAAGCTTTCCATTGATATTAATTCTTGAATTTACTCCTTTTTAAAAGGACCAATATAAGGAGATTGATTTTTCTTCTATTCATCCTTTTTATTAAAACTTTATCTCCAATATTTAAATTTAACGAGTTTATATTTTTGTCTTTTTGAATTCTATTCATTTTTGGAATATATATTAATTCTTTTGCTTTTTGTAAAGAATGTTTTAATCTATGTTTTAATTCTTGAGCGTAGTTGTCTGTATTATATACTATTGATTCGAAACGATTATCATTTGGAAGATTTACTAGTTTTTCAAAAATTAGCTCAAATGGTGTATAATTAGTATCAACATGAGGCGTTGTATTCCATTGTGTATTCCATTGTATCCATTGGTCCCATTCTTCATTTTTGCAAAAGTTTAGTAAATATTCATTTAATACTCGATGGTTTCTCTCTATCGAGCCTTGAGTGCGTGTTACATATTTAGTTTTTGCCGCTCCCCCTCTGAAATTTTTCAACAAACGACAATTTTGTTATTATAAAACTTTTTAGTATCGAAGATTTTTGTGTATTTAATTTTAAAAAATTTTTGTTATTTTGACATCAAAAACATCGTTGCCTAAGAATGAGAAAAAAATGACATGAAAATCAAAGTTTGGTCTTTCGATGCAAATATCTCCGCTGTCCATTAATATATTTCATTCAAATTTTTTTTGTTCAAAAGTTCAATAAAATCACTTCACAAAAACAGGTTGAACTGTACCGTTAAGTCAGTGTATATATGTTGTATGATTATGTCAAAAAAGGTCCAAAATATTGACTTTTTACTCAAAAAAATACTCAAAAATTGTTGCTGTTGTAAAAATGAAATCAATTAAAAATAGCAAATCTGACTACCTTTCATATGACATAGCATTTATTTGCAAAAATTCTTTCAGCTAAGCGCAAAAATTATTTTACTGTTTTTGTCATCAAAACAACAATGGTGATATGGAGTATTAAATATTTGTTTAACGTTCAAAAGACTGCATATTTCCGACATTAATTCATTGGAAAATTCTGTACCTCTATCTGATTTTAAAATTTTAAAGTGACCGCATATTAAAATTACATTTTCAATCAATGTTTTAGCAACAGTTTTCGCGTCTTTTGTCTTCATTGGACATGCTATTGCGTACTTTGTTAAGTCGCACTGACACGTTAGCATATATCTGTTTTTCTTTTAGTTTCATTATTGTTTTTCTTATACCGAGGTGACCTCCATGTGTCGAATTGTGGTATTCTTCGATTATTTCATTTTGTTTTGCTTTGTCGACTATTCTTTCCGGTTCATTATAAATTAAAATTTTAAAATTTTTATTTTTTCTTTTTAAATTATTATAAATTTCTTTAAATTTATCCATTGCAATGGTTTTAAATGTATCATTTCTCTTTAATGCTTGCTCTTCTATTCCTAAATTATATATTTTTGATGATAGCTTTTCCAAAGTCAGCGGTGTGAACAGTGGATTATCACTACATCGTATAATTACTTCCTCATCATTAATTTCAAATTGGGAACCCTTAAAATTTTTATCTGTATTGAACCTTAATTTTTTAATTTTTTAATGTCTGTTATGGACACAAAAAGTTCGCGACGCTTTTTATGGGAATTACAATGCGTTTTGTTAACAGTATTTTGCGTATGTTTATTTTTTATCATACCTCTTCTAATAGCTAGTATATTTTTGCTTACTTCCGTATTTGTCGGAATCATCGCTTTTAGGGAATCGCTGTTTAGATCTATGCGCGATAACGCGTCAGCATTAGTATTCATTTTTCCTTTTTTTATAAATAATATTAAAATCATAATCGCAAAGGTCTAATCTTATGCGTGTCATTTTTGATGACGGATTTTTATGTGAGAAAAGAGTCACTAGTGGGCGGTGGTCTGTTAGAACCGAAAATTTTCTACCGTAAAGGTAGGGTTGAAAAAATTGATTGCCCAGTGTATAGCTAAGAGCTCTTTCTCAATAATTGGCTTGTTCAGGTCATGTTTTGCAAGAGGTTTGCTTCCATATGAAATTGGTAAGTCTCAGCCTACTTCGCCTTGCGATAAAACTGCACCGAGAGCATAATAAAAAGCGTCTGTGGTGAGTATGAATGGTTTATTGAAATCGGGATATTAGAGTATCGGGGGATTTAAAAGTTTTGTTTTTAGTTCATCGAATAATTTTTGGCAATTTTCGTCCCAGTGAAATTTGGTATTTTTTTTTAAAAGTGAATTTAAATTTTAAGCAATGTCGGCAAATTTAGGTATAAATCTTCGGTAGTAGTTGCAGAAAGCAACAAACCTTACTTCGTCCGCGTTTTTCGGTATCGGATATTCTTTGATTATTTTGTTTTTGGATGGGTCGGTTATAATTCCATTGTCCGTTATAAGATGACCAAGGTAAATGAATTCTGGCTTCAGAAAACAACATTTATTTGAATTTAATTTTATATTATATTTTCTTAATGTTTCAAAAACTTTTAGTAAATTTTCGTTATGATGTCCTAAACTACAACCGAAAACAATTATATCGTCTACATAAATAAAAGCTTCTGTATCTAAACCACTTAATGCGATGGTCAGCATTCTTTGAAAGCTGTTGGATGATATCTTCAATCCAAATGGTAAACGTTTAAATTGGAAATGTCCATTTCCAGTCGAAAAAGAAGTTAACGGTCGTGAGTCTTCGTCTAAGTTAATCTGGTGAAAAGAGCTGGTCATGTCCAAGGTCGAAAAGTATTTAGCTCTTCCAAGTCTCTCAAGAACGTCTTCTTGTGACTCACAACGAGGCATTCCCCAAAATGTTGTCTTTTTACTGGTAGCCAAGTGCTGGCAATGAAAGTTGATCCACCGCAACAACTAAGCAAGCGGTCAACATTCATTGCATTGCGGCACTTTTATATGAATTCAATGCCAAGGCCAGTTAAGTAAACAAATAAAGTCAACTAAAACATAAATAAGACAATAAAATGAACACTGATCTACCGGAACAACAACTGGGCGATCAGTTTTCACTTTATTTAAAGACAATAAAATAAAGCCAACAATTTACTTCTGTGCGGCCAGCGTCAAATGCTGACAAAGCAAAAACCGAGGTAAATTAATTTTAATATTTTATTCTTGTAATTAGCATACACACATTTTGGCTATGCGAATAACACAAAATAATAATAATTTATCGTTGGGCAATATGACCCAATTACACATGTTATACATGTTTGTATGTTTGTTCGGCCTAAGTTGGCATTATTAAATAAGTATGTAGGAATATATATTTAAAGCAAGAACCAATGTCAACGTACTGTAAAATGATTGCATTATAGGAACTTCATAATGAAGTTAATTTAAGCCAAATTATTCTGCAAGAGGCGGAAGGCAAAATTACGCAACCGCTGATTTATCAATAAGTAGAATTAAGAATGTAATATGTATGTAAAACTTAAGAAGAAGAAGCGCGGCCAGATATGATATAAATATCTGGTCCCCGCTAAAATAAAGAGTTGACAGTTGGCAGTTGAAGTTATCAGTTTTGATTCAAGAAGTTACCGTATATTAACTAAGCCTAGGCAAGACCAGTCCGGGGATTTAACTTGGAGCATAAAAGTATAAGTAAGTATGAATTAACAAACTTTTTCACTTCCTTACAGGATCCAGCCGCTATAATAGGTTTAAGTACCTAATATAGCAACGTTGTAACAAGTTCAAGTGCACTAAATGAATAGTGCAATAAAAATACTTGCACTAATAGTGGTAAAGCACAGAAAGTTATCACTCAATTGAAAGAAAACAGGAATAGTTTACTTGTAGTGTTGAGTATTTAAATATTACACAGAAATGTGTATGTTTCTATGCTATTCTTAGTAAAATATAAAAATATTAAGTAAAACAAGAAAAATAAGCTATTCTAACAAATATTTGCTTTAAGCAATTTAACTTTCATGAAACTATTGTTTTAAAGAACACCAATTTTATATAAACTGTCTATCTGATCCTAGCATGGTGATCCTCATTCAGAGCTGGTGGTATTGTTTTCTTCGTAAACATATATGACCTGAAGCTCGAAAAATAGTTTTTCTTAATTATAAATTCGAGTCTAACTGAAATAGTTTTAAAACCAGTCATATTTGAAAGTTGAGTGGAAACACTTTTAATTGCAGCTTTTATTTAATGGCTGCTCAAATTTTGCACTATTTGAGTGTAGTGGAGATTTAGTAACTACCACTCAATTTAGTTATAGTGCAACAATATAACACTACAACTAAAATCCCTAGTGATAGATGAAGAGATGCTTCACTATCACTAAGCTGGTAAAAAAATAGTGGAAAATAGAATTTCTTTCAGTATATTTTAGTGCTAGTGAAAGGCTGAGTGCACTCAGCATTTAGTGCACTACGCCCAACTCTGACGAATAGGACCTACGTGCATCCTCACGAGAGGACGCAAGAAAATGGCGCAGCTGGTAGGATCCTTCTGTCCACGGGGACGGCAAGGATGTTAGGATCCTTATTGTAACAGAAGCAATAAGGACAATTTTTGTTAGATCCTTCTGTTACGGGAACAATAAGGATAATTTTTTTAAGTTTTGTAAAATTTTTACAAAATGGAAATTTTTTGATAAGACATTTTAAGAAAAAAAAATGTTTCTTATGTTTTAAATAATAAAAAAGGATTTATTACGATAAACTATGGAGTTAAACTGTTAAGTATATAGAGAAAAAAAGTTTTTTTGGGCAAAATGTTAGTTTGTGGCATAAAATTCTGTGGGATTTTTATTTTTGTGGTGGGTCCTGCTGGAAATATGTTATTGATGGCAGATCCATCTTCCACCACCTCTCTGAAAGGGGATGGTAGGAATATTTTCTTTTGTATATAAAGGTTTAAGATTCGTTTGAAGCCTTTTTAGGAATCAAATTTTTGGGAAATATTTTTTTAGATAACACATTATGTCAACAACAACGTTTTTTGGATCCACTAAGTAACAATCATGAGGACTATACCAGTAGAATTTTTGAAGACAAACCTGGAAGGTAAACCAAACCTGGAAGCAGATTTTATGGGAAAATAGAAAAGGAACTAAATCACCGTGGAAGATTTATCAACGGTGAAGCAGACAAGTCAGCAGCATAGAGCTTTATTTGAAAATTAATATTGCTATTGAAAATACAAAAGAAAAATATTTTAAATATATTTAAGAATGTTTATATTATGAAGGCATACTATGTTTAAAAAAAAAAGAATAATAAAAAAGTGGTTTGTAAAAAATTAGCCAGAAGATATTAAAATGTGCTTTATAAACCTTAATTGTGTATTTGTATTAGTAACAACAATCTTGTTAGAATAAATTGCAGGAAGCAAAACCGAAAATAGTGAGTAGGGAAACAAGACAGAGAATGAGGTTTCGATTAGGGTAACGAACTGTTTCATGAATTTTAAGGACATCGCGAGGACGGTGAATAATTTGGTTCCCTTGTTTTCGGGTACCGAGTCACCGGTAGAAGTACATAGGTTTATCAAGGGATGTGACCTGGCTGCAAGAGCGATTAAGGAAGCAGATATCCCAATTTTAATTGAGTGCATAAAGCTACGGTTGCACGGGGATGCTTTCGAGCTATGTAGGAGCCGACAATTTGACAATGTGGAGGATATTAACGTATTGATTGAGGCAAATTATCTAGAACCAACCACATTCAATTCGATAATCATCGAATTTTCTAAGTGTGAACAAGAGCCCGGGGAAAAAATAGTTCCGTTTGCACGAAGACTAGGTTCAATAGAAGCTAGGGCAAAATATTGTGTAAAGGGGGACAAAACACTCATTAAACATTTAAATAGCTCTGTGTTAACAGCATTTAAAATTGGTATATCGGATATAGAGATAAAGACAGTATTGTTACCATTGTCAAAGAATAACCTATCACAGTTGGTAAAAGGGCTTCAGATGTAGAATTTATGTTGAGGGACAGAAGCAGGAATGGGTCAGGATGACATTCTCCGCGTCCAACCTGTACGATGCAAGGAAGTGACGAAGAACGGAGATGGAATAGGAGAGTAAATCATGGTTTAAGGATAAGAGATTTAACACCAGTAGATAGGTTCGAAGATGAAAGGCATGACCGATATAAAATGAACATCAAGTGTTCATTCTGCAACAGACAGGGACACACAAGGGATGAGTGTCTCACGAGGAAAAATTCTTCATATTGCGAAACATGTCAGAAGTATGGGCATGAAAATTGCTGGAAGAGTGCACCCTTATTCACTTCAAGGGGACAGTAGAAAAATTTTAGACAATTTCCTAGTAGACAGCAAGAAAACAGGAACATATATAATGATTGATTGAGTTTTAGGACAAATAATTTTGGTAATGAAATGCCAGTGAGACAGCAACAGGTACGATGTAGGTGGTGTGACAAGGTGGGTCATTTGAAGGATGAGTGTTATAGAAGGAACAACAGGGAAAATCGGCAGGGAAACTTTCAGGGGCCCCGCAAAGGCCAATAAGCTGGGAACCCCGAACACTTAGGAAGACCAAGATAGTAGCAGATCATTCGACATCTGAAAAGATTGTGAATATCTGTACATCCAAGCCATTTGAAAGTTCAGTAACAGCTCATTCGACATCTGAAAAGATTGTGAATGTCTGTACATCTCAGCAAGTAGGAAGTGTAGTAACCAAAGATTTAACATCTGAAAAGATCATAAATATCAGAACACCCAAACCAGGAGAAAATATAGTGAATGTAAGCCCGAATTCAGAAGAAATAATTAAGTTGTTATGGGCAACATCAAAAAAATTTTTTATAGCAGTTTGATAATAATGCAAATAATTATATATGTGGTGAATTTGGCCATGAGTAGCATGAGAAGAGCTCGGAGGAATATAAAAGAATTAATGAAAGAAAGAAGAATACAATTGGAAAATATTATGAGAGCGGTAAGGGGTATACTAAAAAAATTCAATGTGGTAACAGGAAAATTAAATGAAAATGCAACAAAAGGAATATTAATTAAGTTGTTACGGGCAACATCAAAAAATTTTTTTATAGCAGTTTGATAATAATGCAAATAATTACATATGTGGTTAATACGGCCATGAGTAGCATGAGAAGAGCTCGAAGGGATATAAAAAAATTAATAAAGGAAAGAAAAATACAATTGGAAAATATTATGAGAACGTTCGGAGTTATAAAGGAAAAACTCAAGGTAGTAGTAGAAAGTTTTAATGAAAATGGACCAATGGGTTGGGGACCCAGAAAATTTGATAAAGCAAGCTATACATTCTATGCTTTCGAAATTTTGTGTTTTATGGTTAGAGGTGCAGGCAGTAGGTTAGCAAAAGTTTTGGGTAAAACATCCTTCGCAACGGATGCCAAAATTTTTTTTAGACCAGTCGTGCTTCATTTAGAGGCGACACTGGCAGCAGCTAAATTACTAGGCGCACATGCTAGAACCAGAAGTGAGCAAGATTGGTTACGATGTGCGAATTTAGTGTACAAAGATGAGATAAAACCGAAGGCTCGTTCGGATATTTGCAAAGTGAATGATGGGTTCGTAGGAGTTCCTTGCGAAGAAACTCCTACGAGTGATTCATAAGCAGAGATTGCAACAGGTGGTTATTTGGAGGAACCTTTGGTAGACATCAGAGATAGCTACAAGATATATAAAACGAAAAGAAAAAAAAATTATTAGGGAAAAACTAAAAATATAAAATAAAAAAATTTACGGTAGAGGGAAAAATAGAATAAAATACATATTAGGAGTACTAAAATTATGAGAATAAAATAAATATTATATGATAAAAGTGTTAGTAAAGTTATAAAGTAAAAGAAGTAAAAGATAAAAAAATAAAAAAAGTAAAAGAAAAGAGAAGAAGAAAAAGTAAACGGTAGAAATGGTTATAAATGCCAGTAAATGGAAGATGTTAGAGAAAAAATTTTTTTAGAGAAGATATATTTGAAATGATTATAGAGAGAGAAAAAAATAAAAGAAAAGAATGGAGAAATAAGAAATGGAGAAAATCTAAAGTAAAAGGCAATTGTGTTGGCATCTTCAAAGTGAATGACGTTGTTACCGAAATCCCTCGCAAGGATTAAACTCTAGTACAACGCATTCTACTTGTAGATCCCAAAATAGTGCCACTTTATTTTAATTCTGTAAGTTTTGTTTTGGATTTAAATTAGTCGTTGAAGTATTAAAAAAAAAAATATTAATTCGAAAATAAAGAAATTTGAAAACGTCCAATGAAGTCGTAGTAAAATATAACAAGTAAAATGATACAGAAAGTAAAGGGAAAAATAATGAAAAAGACATAATTTTTACATAAAGGAAAATATTATTTTACAAATTAAAAGAAAGTTGAGAGTCACGAAGTTGAAAATTGAAGAAATTGAATATTAAAAAATAAAAAAAAAAAAGGATAAAATAAATAAATAATAATAACTTAAGGGAAACGAAAAATCTCACTACGGAAAAATATAAAGTAAAGTTATAAATTAAACATTTTGAAAAGGAGAAATTGGATAAAATTAAAACAAAATTAAGGTTTAAATTATCAAAGCATACGAAAAGCATATATATAAAAATTTTTTAAATAAAATGTACTTTATAAGGAAATTTTTTTTGAAGTCAAATAAATGAACAATATAAACTCGAGTGCGAGTTCGCATAAAAATATTGAAGAAATAATATAGAAATATTAAAATATGTAAATATTATGGAAATCGAACCAGCCTCGGATGATAACCCCAAACACGTTGACGACCACCGCAAACGAAAAACGGACCATGATTTACGGATATGCACCTGGAATGTCCGGACTCTCTACAGAGAAGGTGCATCTATCCAATTGGCGGAAGCCCTCGCAAAAATAAAGGCTGACATCACCGCCATCCAGGAGATGCGATGGAAAGGGCAAGGCTGCTCTAAGCGAGCAGACTGCGATATTTACTACAGCTGCCATGCGGAGAAGCACGAATTCGGATGCGGCTTCGTCGTAAGACGAAAACTACGCCACCTTGTTTCTCAGTTCACACCAGTGAACGAAAGGTTGGCGACGATACGCATCAAGGCGAAATTTTTTAATGTAACCTTAATTTGCGCGCACGCCCCGACGGAGGAAAAAGACGATGCCGCCAAGGATGCTTTCTACGCGAGCCTAGAGGACGTGTACGATCGCTGTCCGGCCCACGACGTTAAAATAGTCCTCGGCGATTTTAACGCAAAGGTCGGAAAAGAAGGCGTCTTTGGCCCCACTGTCGGTCAGTTCAGTCTCCACGAGGCCACTACGAACAACGGTCTAAGACTGATCGACTTCGCTGCGGCACGAAACATGGTAGTAAGTAGCACCAGATTCCAACACCTCGACATTCATAAGGCCACCTGGCTGTCCCCTGATCAAAAAACACGAAACCAAATTGATCATTTTGTGATCGACGGAAGGCACGCTTCTAGCGTTCTGGATGTGCGTACATTTCGGGGAGTGAACATCGACTCCGACCACTTTCTTGTTGCAGCCAAGATCCGCATGCGGTTATGCAATGCAAAGAACATACGCACAGGAATGCAACGAAAGCTAGACGTCGCTAAGCTGCAATCACAAAGGACAGCTGAGGCCTACTCCGCTCAACTCTCGGTTAAGCTCAACCAACCAACCTCACAACACGATGATGCCGATGGACTTTGGGCGCACATCTCCCACTCCATGCGCGCTGCCGCTGAAGAAGTGATTGGTTTCCGGCGCCCGCAACCTCGGAACCAATGGTATGACCAGGAGTGTCGCGACGCGACGGCAGCAAAAAATGCCGCATACAGAAAGACGCTGCAGTCAGCTGCAACGCGAACCGTGCGAGAAAAATATCGTGAAAAGAGGAAGGAAGAGAGACGCCTTTTCAGACGCAAAAAAAGGGAGCAAGAAAAGCGTGAGCGTGAAGAAATTGAGGTGTACAAAGGCAAGAAGGATGCACGAAAATTTTACCAACAGGTTAAGCGTCTAACCCAAGGTTTCAAGCCCGGAGCATCCACTTGTAGAGATGGGAATGGAAATCTGGTTACAGATACGCAGTGCGCACTGAGATTGTGGAGACAGCATTTTTCCAATCTGCTTACGGGCGATGTTCCCACCAACTCCGCCCATGGAGAATGCAGTTCGCCACAACCAATCGACGATGACGAAGTAGAAGTTCTACCACCTAGCCATGACGAGGTTCGAGTTGCTATCCAGCGGCTCAAAAACAACAAAGCAGCGGGTGCTGACGGCCTGCCAGCTGAACTTTTTAAAGCCGGCGGCGATGAATTGATAGGGTGCATGCATCAACTCATCAGCAAAATATGGCTAGCGGAATGCATGCCCGACGATTGGAATCTCAGCGTGCTTTGTCCCTTACTTAAGAAAGGAGACCCGACAATTTGCGCCAACTACCGAGGTATCAGTCTTATTTCCATCGCATATAAGGTCCTCTCGAGCGTACTATGTGAAAGACTTAAACTGTATACAAAAACATTGATTGGACCTTATCAGTGTGGCTTTCGACCTGGTAAATCCACCATAGACCAGATTTTTACACTGCGCCAAATCCTGGAGAAAACCAACGAAAAGCAAATCGACACGCATCATCTCTTTGTCGATTATAAAGCTGCGTTCGATAGCCCGAGGCGGGATTGCCTATACGCAACAATGTCTGAGTTCGGTATACCTGCAAAGTTGATAAGACTCTGCAGGATGACGTTGAGCAATACTTGCAGCTCCGTCAAGGTAGGAAATGACCTCTCCGAAACCTTCCATACTGAACGAGGTTTCAGACAAGGCGACCCGCTATCTTGCGATCTCTTCAACATCATCATGGAGGGGATCCTACGAAAGGCCGGTGTGCATCGCAATGGCACCATTTTTTACAAAGGTGTTCAGCTCCTTGCGTATGCTGATGATATTGATATCATCGGTAGAACCAAGAGAGATGTCACTGCTGCTTTCACCGCTATCGAAAAAGAATCAGCCAAGGTGGGTTTGACGGTAAACGAGGGTAAAACGAAGTATATGCTGCCTGCTGGCAGGGGAGCGGGGCGGCTAGGCTCTCACGTTTCAACAGGCAACTAAAACTTTGAAGTAGTCAAGGAATTTACCTACCTAGGCACCGCCATTAACAGCAATAATGATGTCAGCCTGGAGATAAAGCGAAGAATAACAATTGCTAATAGGTGCTACTACGGGCTTAGTAAGCAATTACGTTGCAGAGCCCTCTCTCGATCGACAAAACTGACACTCTACAAGACGCTCATTATACCTGTGCTTCTTTATGGCGCTGAGGCATGGGTTGTCTCGCAAGCAGACGCAGCCGCTCTTGGGGTGTTTGAGAGAAAAGTTCTTCGCAAAATCTTCGGCCCTATTCGAGTTGGCGACGACTATCGCATACGAATGAACCACGAGCTGTATGAGCTATACGACGACATTGAAGTAGTTCAGCGTATCGCAATCCAGCGATTACGCTGGCTAGGTCATGTCCATCGTATGAATGACGATGCTCCAGCGAAAAAGGTGTTCGAGGCGAAGGCCGAAGGCCGACGACGAAGAGGGAGACCAAACCTCCGATGGATTGACCAGGTCGAGGAAGCCCTAACCGCGCTTGGTGAAACCAATTGGAGAAGGCGCGCGCGAAGCAGAGGCGCCTGGCGAGAGCTGATGAGATCGGCCGAAACCCGACGACGGGTTGCTATGGCCACCTAAAACAAAAAAAAAAAATATTATGGAAATGTTAAATACAATAGATTCATTAAAAGCATGTATGTTTAACAATTGTGTAAATCAAAAGAAAAGTAAAAATCACTTTAAAAATAATTTACAAAGTTGGAAAAAGTAAAGCAGTATAAATATGAATAAAAGATGTTTAGAATAGATTAGATAACATCGTATATTGTTGAGATTGGACAACGATGTTGAGATTGCAACCAAAGATATGGACCCGAAATAAGCATTATCAGATAAAAAAGCAGTGAGCAGAAACAACATATTAAAGGAATAGAGCAAGTCAGGCAATAAACTTCAACCACGAGAAGTGTGTGCTGGAAAGCCAACAACAGAAAAAAATAATAAACATTAGAGCAGAAAAAAATAAAAAGTAAAACAACAAAAGGTATAAACACCTTCGTTAAACAATATTAAAAAAAAATAAAGACGCAATACAAAAAATATATAAAAACTATCTTAATACTACAATAATTCAATATTAAGAAGTTAATACCATAAAAGGTATAAAAGCCTTTCTAAAATCAGAGAAATAATACAACAAAAGGTATAAAACTTTTCTAAAACTTTCTAAAATCAGAGAAATAATACAACAAAAGGTATAAAACAGTGATGGGCACACACATATTATCATATTCTTTGCTTGCGTGTGAAGCAGAGAAAAACGAAGAGCAACTTGGCGTTTGTCAGTTTTAAGCGGAAGTTTATCAATGCAGATGTGTTTTGCGTCCGTCTACTCGGTGGCGCAATTTTATTAAAGCTAAAGCGAGTTTAATGCTTGTGAATGTCATCATCGTTGTTTTCTATAAAAAAAAAATCATTTTCCCATTCTTCAGGCATCACTTTTATCTGTGCATTTGTAAAATTGAACAGCCAGACCTAACTACAATAAAGGCTCAACATCAACTACAATTACAAAGGCTCAACTACAAAACAAAGCAACAGCCGAACGCATACGATTGAAAACCACACGAAGAAGCTTATAGTGTACATGTGTCGACGTCGCTCAAGCAGCATTTTGTTTCCAAACACGTGTGTTTGGGAAATTAATATGTGCCCGACACTGGTATAAAACCTTTCTAAAACTTTCGAAGCTCAGAAAAATAATAAAATAAAAGGTATAAAAACTTTTTTAAAACGACAACAATTCAATATTAAGAAGTTAAAACAACAAAATTTATAAAAACCTTTCTAAAGCAGAGAAATAGTATAACAAAAAGTATAATAACCTCATTACAGCCGGGAAAACTAATACTGTAACGTAACAAAAGGTATAAAAACCTTTTTGATTCAGAAATATGGAGAGGTAATACAAAAAAGGTATAAAAAGCCTTCCTAAAAAAAATAATAGTACGAGTATTTATTTTAACAAACAATAAACAACAAAACTAATCAACAACGAGACAAACAATATTTTAAACAACAATTAAATGCAACAGAGAAACTAAAATAACAAAAAACTTTAAAAAAAGAAACCAGGTTAACCAGCAAAGACGTGAAGTCTCCTGGCCCATCTTTAAACGAAGACCAAGTTGACCAGGTTAACAGAAATGTATGTTATTCAAACACAAAGTAAAAAAAACAAATTTTTACTTGTGTTTTATATTAACTTTATTGAATCTACCTTAAGACTGAGGTACAATAATTTCTTAGGTGGTATTTATACTAACGAAAGTGCTGATCTTGCATTTTCCGTCTGTAAGCTTTTTATATTAGCAATAAACAATTCTTTGGAATTATTTGTTTATTTTGGGTTTGGGTTAATGCATTTTCGTTTCTATAGAACTTTGTCTGTTCGAACGGAAATGCATTGATTAGCAAATTTGGCTGCGAAGAGTTCATTGGAATTATTTATTAAAAAATTAATCGTAAACATTTCTTTGGAATTATGCATTTTCGTTTCTATGTGAACGGAAATGCAATTTGGTAAGTTTAGGTTTATTTATTAATTAGCAAAATTGGTTGTGAAGAGTTCATTGAATTATTTATTAAAAAGTTAATCGTAAACATTTCTTTGGAATTATGCATTTTCGCTTCTATGTGAACGGAAATGCAATTTGGTAAGTTTAGGTTTATTTATTAATTGGCAAAATTCGTTGTAAACAATTCTTTAGAATTTGAAGTGCGTTTTCGTTTCTACGGAACTTGTCTGTAGGAGCGAAAATGCAATTTGGTTAATTTAGGTAAGAAAAAAGATTAAAACGCGATTTTTATATTATTTTAGTGGGTGTGAATATAACTCCCCCACCGTTAGTTTGAGGCTCCGACGAAATATGCAAGATTGAAAATTGTAAAGACGCGTAATTACTTGCGTCTGTTGTCAGGGTAAACTTCTTCGTTAAGTCAGGATATACAAGAATTGGGTCATTTGTCAACATTGTTTTTAGAGTGTTAAAGCTATCTTGGTATCGTGGGTCAGATACTGTTTGGCATCTTTTTTCAAGTATACTGTCATTGGTTTCGCGATTGATGAGTAGTCCTTGATAAATTTCCGGCAGTATCCGGTTAAGCCTATTTGTTTTGGTGTTTTAGGGATGGGAAAATTTTGAACGCATTCTATCTTTTTTGGATTAGGTTTTATACCGTTGGATGTCACTATGTGACCTAAAAATTCTGTCTCCTTTTTTAAAAATTCTGACTTATCTAGTTGGATTTTTAAATTGGCCTTTTGTAAACAGTTAAAAATTAGAGTTAAAAAAGAATTGTCATTTTCTTGGATTTCTTTTTGGTGAAATCCTTTCGCCAAATCGAGTGTAGAAAAGTACTGGCATCTTCCCATCTTATCTAAGATCTCATCTATATTTGGTATGGGGTACTTGTCATCTATCGTCACTTCGTTGAGTTTACGATAATCGATGACAAGTCTCCATTTAGTTTTACCGCTGGCATCGGCTTTCTTAGGCACAATCCAAATGGGTGCAGAGTATGGAGAACTGCTATGTCTGATTATTTTATTATGAAGCATTTCCTTGATTTGGTCTTCAACCTCCTTTTTGTGTATATATGGATACCTGTAGGATTTGGTATATATTGGGACGTTGTCAGTCGTTCTTCTCCTATGTTTTATAGCAGATGTAAAAGTAAGTGGTCTATTTTCTTGATAAAAAATATCTCTGTACTTGCTTTTAATATTCATTAACTGAGTTTTTTCTTCAACGTTAAGGTGTCCAATTCGGACTTGATCTTTTATAGATCTATTTCCTACATCTTCAATTGCAAAATTCAATTCTAATTTATTATTTTCAATGTTAAAAACTTTGTTTTCTCGTAATTCTTTCAAGTATTTTACTTCAATATTTTGGAATTTTTGTACTTCTTTTTCAAGGCCATCTTCTCCTTTGAAAAAAAAACTGTAATGTACGTTCTCCAAATTGAATTGTATTATTCTCATAATTAATCTTGCTTTTTAAAGGTTTTAACAAATCATTGCCTATTAGTCCATCGTAAAAGTCATGGAACTTTGTTATATAAAACTCGATCACGTCCGATCACGTCGAGTCCTGTACCGAACTCTTCAAAATTTGGGATTTTCGCTATTTCGTTTAAATAAATTGTGTGTTGTAAAGTTTTAATGGAGATAGGGATAGTATTTTGTATCCATTTTGTATGCCAAATGTTAGGGTTAAGGAGTGAATTAGTGGCACCTGTGTCAATTATTAATTTGATATATGCTAAACTAGTTTTGACTTTTATATATAGTAATTTCCTTTCGAGGCTTTGTCCTGAAAATTTTCGGATATGACATGGGCATTATGGTTATTGGTTGTTTCATGATTGTTTATATCCATTGGTTCGGGTGCTAGTAACTGATTCTGGGCATTGTTGTTAAATTGTTGGGGAAAATTAAAATTTTGCTTGTTGCGAATTCCTTGGAATAAATTTTTGGCTATGATATCTGTTTTGTTGTGGGTCGTGGGTATTTTGTCCAATTTGATGGTGACGTCTGGCTTTTTTTGGTCTTTCGTCTCTTGGCTTATGCATTGCGTTATTATATAATTCTGTGTATGCATATCCTGCTTGGAACAGAATTTCCATGGCTGTTTCTAAGTTGTCTGGATGTCTACAAAATAATATTGTCTTCATGGGTTCGGGCATTTTGCTTTTGAAAATGTTCAAAGCGGTGTGTTTATTGTTTTCTACACTTTGTTTCACAGCTATTCCTTCGCCTAGTATGTTGAATGTTTTGTTATTAAGTCTACACAGTTTTTCTTTGATTTCATTAAAGAATTCTATTGTATTGTTTTTAAAAGTTACTGCCCTGAGTTGGTCGTAAAGTTCTTCTAATGAAAACCTATCGCCAAAATTGTTTTGTAGAACGTTTTTTATTTGTTCCCAGGATGTGGCATGGCAATTTATTTCTATGGCTTGTCTGGCCTTTCCTTTCAATTTGCTTTTAAGAACGTCTGAAAATAGTAGTTGAGATAATTCGTCGTATGTTTGTAAGTGTGGATGTCTTCTCTCTACTGGGGCTGACATCGATATCATTGGCCATAATACGTGCGAAGTCAGTGCAGCATTTTCCAGATTAGATAGAGAGTCAAGTCGAATGGGTCTGGCAGTGAATGCAGATAAGACGAAATACTTGGTGTCAATAAACAAACAGTCCCAGCGTCTTGGAACCCACGTTACAGTTGACAATACCTCCTTCGAGGTTGTGAAGGACTTCGTTTATCTGGGATCCAGCATAAACTCAACCAATGACATCAGCATTGAGATCAAACGAAGAATAACTCTTGCCAACAGGTGTTACTTTGGGCTCAGTAGGCAATTGAGAAGCAGAGCTCTCTCTCGACGAACGAAAATCACGCTCTATAAATCGCTCATCATGCCCGTCCTACTTTATGCATCACAAACCTGGACGCTGAGCAGTTCAGATGAAAAGACTTTAGGAGCCTTCGAGAGAAAGATTCTTCGTAAGATGTACGGACCGATCTGCGTCAATGGCGAGTACCGAATACGGTGGAATGATGAACTGTACGAGCTGTACGCTGACATCGACATAGTCAAGCGCATTAAAATCGAGCGGCTTCGCTGGCTTGGTCATGTTCAGCGCATGAAAGACAATGCTCCAGTACGATTCGGTACCCAGTGGCGGTCAACGCAGAAGAGGACGACAGCATCTTCGTTGGAAAGACCATGTAGAGGACAACCTGACGAGCTTGGCATTTCCAACTGGCGCCAGCAAGCGAAAGACAGAAATGGCTGGCGCAAATTCTTAGATGAGGCAAAGACCGACATACGGTTGTAGCGTCAACTAAGTAAATATTAAATTGAAATTAATTCTTAATTTCAATGTAGATGAAAATCGTTTTAGCTTTAATTTATTTATACTCTATAATTAATTGTATAATTTATCAAGTTATCTTTGTAATAGTTTGTAAGATGCATAATTAGTATACTGAAATAAAGAAATAAATAACAAGAAGAAAAAATTGAAGAATTTAATAAATTTGTATTGGTTAAGGCTATGGTCTTCATAGCTCGAAACTTTCATTAATGTAGGAAAATGTTCGCGTTGATTCGGATTCATAAACTTTTTAAATTTTCCAGTATATAGAAAAAAGAAACAGTTTCGATAGTATCATAAGTATAGACGTAGAACTCCTTTTTATACACTAATAGAGAAAAATTCTAGAAAAATAATTCAAAAACAAATTTTTTGTTGTTGTCCTTCCTTAAACTTACCTGATCTAAAATGCGCACAATTTAATTCATATAAAAATTTGTTCTGTTTTATAAAAAGTTTTCGTTTGATATTGATGAATATTGGTGATGAATTTGTTGTTCTTTTTCATTTGTTTTATTGGTTAAAACTAAATGTAATTCAAAGTTATGTTTAATTAATGGAAATAAATATGGGTAAATTTGAATTATTTATTTTTCCTGTAGTAAAGAATTAAAATTTTAGTTAAAAAAATAAATTTTTTTATTATAGGAAAGATAGGAAAGAATATAATGCATAATAAAAATAATTCAAATTTATTATGGTATTTAAAAAATAAATGTAGTTTTTAAAGCACAACGCATGCTTAGTTATGCATGCTTAGTAACGCATGCGCAAATTTGCGTTGTAGTATACATACATGCTGAAAATAAACATTCGTTTTATTCGTACTCCAACTCATGGCAGAATAACCAGGTAGGGCCGACTCGGAGAGGAATGAAGTGGAAAGCAGAGAAAAGCGAGCTAGTTGTCAAATACAGATGTTCATGTCGAACCAACAACAATTACCAAGCAAATTTAAAACAACGACGCACAGAAAAGAGCAAGATCACAGCGGTTGAGCAGCGTTAGAGGGGATGAACCGTATCGTCCACAGAAAATAAACAGAACTTTGCTTACTATGTCCCGCTTTTCACTCGTTACGCACGAAAATTCTCGAGCTTGCGGCGAAAGCAATTATTGCATTGGTAGCAAGATCTCTTTGTCCCGCTTTTCACTCGGCAATAATTGCCTTTGCCGCAAGCAGTTTGTGGATTATTCGCCCGCATGAGATGGTTTACGAAAGTCTCCTTTAAACCCGAGTAGTCAACAAACTACTTGCGGCGAAAGCAATTATTGTCCATAGAATTGCCGAGTGAAAAACGGCCCTTTGCAGCACATGCAGAAACAAAACAACAATACCAGCATTTAGTAGCAACGTTGCCAGTTATGTTGAAAAAATCCCATTCGTGGTCATTTTTAATTGCCCTTAGGAATTTTTGTTTCTGGGAATTCCTATTACATTTTTTAATTCAGCGTGGTATTTTTTAATTGGCGTGGAAACTCAGCGAGGTATTATTTCTAATAAAGGTACTAGACCGTACCAGAAAAAATTTCTCCGCACACCATCTAATTCGAAGCGTTGTTGGAAGGTAATTCCGCAAAATTTTTTACCAAACGTTTCGTCATATCTTCGGCATTTACAGTCCGATCTTAATGTATGGTATATCGATGTTTTTGTCTTGAGAAGACTATTTTTTTGCTCCGAAGGTCAATGACCTCAACTACCCAGTTCTCGTACTTATCACTTAAATCCTATTTTTTACCATCCTAATACACCACTAATGTCAGAAAATTAATGCTCGCCAAAAATAATTAACTTTTTCCTAAGGAAGTATTTCGATTATTGCAGTAGAACTATTTAAACAATTATTTTGAATATATTTTGCCGAAAGTAGTCAAACCTTTACAAATTTTTAGTTATGGCTTCGGCATTTTGGGTTCGATCTTAAAGTATGATGCATATATCGATGTTTGTGTCCTGAGGACATCAATTTTTTGCTTTCATTGTCAAGTCATTGACATTAAGTACCAATTTCTAGTACTTACCAAACAGATCTAAACTTTTAAACATGAATTTTTTTAAAAAAATAAATCAAATAAAAAGTTTTTAAACCGTAGCCTAGCATTTTGAAGGCCCTGCTGTTTCTAGCCCTTTAAAATTAGCTTTACTGAATTTAAATTTATGAAGTGTTTTTAAAATGATATTTGCAATGCCCTCCGTAGTAGAATCTTCTACACTCAAAAAATTTATTAGTAAAGTTTCTACGAATGATATTATTAAACAAAATATTCGTACATTCTACAAACATGCGTACAATAGACAAGGTATTTTTATATTGATATCTTTACGAATTCATTCGTAAAATCTTTCTAATGCCTGATATCTACGAATATATCATATATTGTCTTATATACTTATGATATTCGTAAACAAAGATAAATCAATTCGTATTAGTGTACGAATGATTGTGTACATATAAATAATAATATTCGTAAATTAGTTGTACGAATAACTTCGTAATTTCTTTCATTACATTTATAGTATTTACTTATGCTTATAATATAATATAATATAATATAATATAATATAATATAATATAATATAATATAATAAAATATAATATAATATAATATAATATCATATAATATAATATAATATAATATAATATAATATAATATAATATAATATAATATAATATCATATAATATAATATAATATAATATAATATAATATAATATAATATAATATAATATAATATAATATAATATAATATAATATAATATAATATAATATAATATAATATAATATAATATAATATAATATAATATAATATAATATAATATAATATAATATAATATAATATAATATAATATAATATAATATAATATAATATAATATAATATAATATAATATAATATAATATAATATAATATAATATAATATAATATAATATAATATAATATAATATAATATAATATAATATAATATAATATAATATAATATAATATAATATAATATAATATAATATAATATAATATAATATAATATAATATAATATAATATAATATAATATAATATAATATAATATAATATAATATAATATAATATAATATAAATATAATATAATATAATATAATATAATATAATATAATATAATATAATATAATATAATATAATATAATATAATATAATATAATATAATATAATATAATATAATATAATATAATATAATATAATATAATATAATATAATATAATATAATATAATATAATATAATATAATATAATATAATATAATATAATATAATATAATATAATATAATATAATATAATATAATATAATATAATATAATATAATATAATATAATATAATATAATATAATATAATATAATATAATATAATATAATATAATATAATATAATATAATATAATATAATATAATATAATAAAATATAATATAATATAATATAATATAATATAATATAATATAATAAAATATAATATAATATAATATAATAATATAATATAATATAATATAATATAATATAATATAATATAATATAATATAATATAATATAATATAATATAATATAATATAATATAATATAATATAATATAATATAATATAATATAATATAATATAATATAATATAATATAATATAATATAATATATATAATATAATATAATATAATATAATATAATATAATATAATATAATATAATATAATATAATATAATATAATATAATATAATATAATATAATATAATATAATATAATATAATATAATATAATATAATATAATATAATATAATATAATATAATATAATATAATATAATATAATATAATATAATATAATATAATATAATATAATATAATATAATATAATATAATATAATATAATATAATATAATATAATATAATATAATATAATATAATATAATATAATATAATATAATATAATATAATATAATATAATATAATATAATATAATATAATATAATATAATATAATATAATATAATATAATATAATATAATATAATATAATATAATATAATATAATATAATATAAATATAATATAATATAATATAATATAATATAATATAATATAATATAATATAATATAATATAATATAATAT
>OY986439.1:143947383-144169883 GCA_963920525.1 Dichetophora obliterata
TCTGGTTTCTGCCCTTGATCTGTGATGAAGGTAGCAAAATTCATCCTTGCTTCTTGCACCGTTCCCGTGCTGTCGAATCCAAATTCTTCTGGGTACCCTTGCAGCTCGTCTTTCCGTAAAAAGTATACCCAGGAGGAATTGACCATTTTTATCATGTGTTGCTGTTACGCTGATGTTTTCTCTGACTTTAGCTTTCTTCTCTGGCTTTAGATTTGTTCTCTGTCTTTTAGCCTTGCTCTCTGTATTTATTTTCTTATCTAGCTTTCGTGCTTTCTTTGTCTTTATAGTCCCTGCTCGGGCGCCATTTGTAACGAACCCTTTTGCTCGTTACTGATTTGTGCTGAGGTAACCTCAGTGAGTAAACCGGGGTTTTCTTAAAAAATAATTTATTTACCAAGGATTCCGTTGTTTTAAATAAGAAAGCCAGCGTTTTTGTTTTAAACTGTAGAGTAAATCTTTATTATCTTCATTTGTTTTATTTATTACTTAACGAGTACGTTACTTAATTATTATTAATTATTAAGCATTATATAAATTAAAGTGATATTATAATCCTTGCTTATTCATATTTATTCCGTTATTTGCTATGATCCCTCTCGCTGTGAGTGACTATGATAGAACTCAGATTAAAACTATGTTCGAAGGGTGGAGGTACCTTCGCTTAAGATAACTACGTTTTGATCTTAGAGGAAATAATGTTGAAGGATGAGGACACCTTCGGCTAAGATAACTACGCCTGAGCTTAGAGTAAACTATGTTCGAAGGGTGAGGACACCTTCGCTTAAGATAACTACGTTTTGAACTTATAGTAAACAACGTTCGAAGGTAGAGTACACCTTTGCTTAAGATAACTACGTTTTGAACTTTGAGTAAGCAACGTTCGAAGGGTGAGTACACCTTCGCTTAAGATAACTACGTTTTGAACTTATAGTAAACAAAGTTCGAAGGGTGAGTACACCTTCGCTTACGATAACTACGCCTGACTTAGAGTAAACAACGTTCGAAGGATGAGTACACCTTCGCTTAAGATAACTACGTTTTGAACTTAGAATAAGCAACGTTCGAAGGTAGAGTACACCTTTGCTTAAGATAACTACGTTTTGAACTTTGAGTAAGCAACGTTCGAAGGGTGAGTGCACCTTCGCTTAAGATAACTACGTTTTGAACTTATAGTAAACAAAGTTCGAAGGGTGAGTACACCTTCGCTTACGATAACTACGCCTGACTTAGAGTAAACAACGTTCGAAGGGTGAGTACACCTTCGCTTAAGATAACTACGTTTTGAACTTAGAGTAAGCAACGTTCGAAGGTAGAGTACACCTTTGCTTAAGATAATTACGTTTTGAACTTTGAGTAAGCAACGTTCGAAGGGTGAGTACACCTTCGCTTAAGATAACTACGTTTTGAACTTATAGTAAACAAAGTTCGAAGGGCGAGTACACCTTCGCTTACGATAACTACGCCTGACTTAGAGTAAACAACGTTCGAAGGGTGAGTACACCTTCGCTTAAGATAACTACGTTTTGAACTTAGAGTAAGCAACGTTCGAAGGTAGAGTACACCTTTGCTTAAGATAACTACGTTTTGAACTTTGAGTAAGCAACGTTCGAAGGGTGAGTACACCTTCGCTTAAGATAACTACGTTTTGAACTTATAGTAAACAAAGTTCGAAGGGTGAGTACACCTTCGCTTACGATAACTACGCCTGACTTAGAGTAAACAACGTTCGAAGGGTGAGTACACCTTCGCTTAAGATAACTACGTTTTGAACTAAGAGTAGGCAACGTTCGAAGGGTGAGTACACCTTAGCTTAAGATAACTACGTTTTGAACTTATAGTAAACAAAGTTCGAAGGGTGAGCACACCTTCGCTTACGATAACTACGCCTGACTTAGAGTAAACAACGTTCGAAGGGTGAGGACACCTTCGCTTAAGATAACTACGCTTGAACAAACTACTCAGTCTCAAATCATGTGCATGCTACTGCGCCTGCGACAAGACTGCCTGTCCTAAGCAAACGCGACTGCTTTATATTCTCCCGTTGCCTTTCTGTTCCATGTTCATTTGTTTTGTTTTCCCTGCCTGTGTATATGTGATTGTGTACATGGCTTTGCATGTTTGTATGTGTGTATTTATTATTTGTTTACTTATTTGTTATTCAATACATTATTATTTCCTCAATAGAATATTTATAACATTAATACTTTATATTTTACCTAATAAGATATTATATAATACAATAATTTCCTTACATCTTATTCATAATATATAATAAATCTTTAAATTTAATAAAGATAGTTTAATTTAAATTTCATGTTTTGGTTGTTTACCTTTTCCATATTTTAAATTCAACAATTCATTTATATACTTTGTGAGACCCAAATTGTGTAACAATTTGAGTCTTCACAGTTGAGTTTAAACAATTTAACCCAGGATAACCAACCATATTTCTAATACGTTATAGCTAATGTTAGTCCATTCGACTAACACTCTTCAAAACTTGTTTTTAAAGAGCTGGTGGTACATTAAAAGCTATTAAAAATGAAAAAAACTATGTAAATTTTACTAGCTATAAAAAACATTAATATTGGTCTTTGGTTTTTTTACATCTATATCTTTATATGTATATATTAGAGTGGTCCTTATTTTTTAACTTAAGAATTTTTACTGTAACTCCCCAAAAATATGTAAGACATGCTATAGTAACACATTGTGCAAAAAATCAGCCTTATAGCATAAGTGGAAGGCGTGGCTCATCTGCCCCAAAGTTGAAATATGTTTTCATGTATAACATATTAATAAAATTAATAATTATTTACACCATTACTTTTGAATTGAATAACTGTCACATCAATAAAAAGTATCCAGTTTACCTATGATTAGATTGTCAGTGACGCGAGTTTGCCCATTATTAGGTGACGCAGATTTTGATTTGTTGGAATAACCGAGCACCCTGATTAGGGCATAACGCTCTCGAACTTTTTGTGTCGGATCTAAGATGGTTAGCAAAAAAAACTTGCGAATAGATAAAAAAACAGTTTTGGACAACTTTTTTTTTTTTTTTAACCCATACCGACCCACCCCCGTGACCTTTTGTAAACGTAAAAAATGGAGTTTTTTGCTATTTTTTACCATAGCTGCCAAAATATTGATTTAGCGTGATTACATTGCACTAAGCATTAAGAGATATTCCAAATACAAACATTTTGCCATATCACTCAGTTATCTGGGACATCCCGTTACCGAGATATATATTTTTTAAGAAAAAATCGAAAAAGTTAAAAAGTTCAATTTTTTTTTAGTTTTTAATTTTTAATAAAAAAACTATACAAGATACGTTATAGTATGTTTCACGATATTTTTCAGCAATATATGACGCGTATTTTATAATCATTTTTTAGTTCTTCGGTTTTATTTTAGCCCATACCGTCCCACCACCGTGACCTTTTGTAAACGTAAAAAATTGATTTTTGTTGCTATTTTTCACCATAGCTGCCAAAATATTGAATAAGCGTAATAACATTGCACTAAGAATTAGAAGATATTCCAAATACAAACATTTTGCCATATTACTCAGTTACCTGGGGCATCCCATTACCGAGATATATATTTTTTAAGAAAAAATCGAAAAAGTTAAAAAATTCAATTTTTTTTTACTTTTTAATAAAAAAACTATTCGAGAAACTAAATTAAATGTTTTAATCTCTTTGGCTTTTTTTAACCCATTCCGGCCCAGGTAAGAAACTATATATGAAGAAAACTTATTTATTTTTGCACTACCTTTCTTCGTAATAGTGAAACTAAAACAACGACGTCATTTCATCTCAAGCAAGACAAAATATACATACTTTTTTTCAATGAAATTAATACTGTTATATACTTTGTTGTCTATTTTTTCAAGATAAACTATAAAAAACTTTTTAATACTTACCTTTTAATTTAAAATAGCCGAATTATAAATAAAAAAATAGAAAATATGCTATTTATGGTTTCATTAATTTATTTAATGATTATATTTTAAAGTTTTGGTTGACAAGCAGTGTAGTTTTTGTCGGTTGCAAACTGTTTCTTGGTGGTAAAAGAGGGCATCATGCTTCGATGCCGCAGCTTAGCGATGATATAGCCCTCGCGTTGTGATTCACCAGAGACGTGTTTCGAGGCTTCTGTCACTACTTTGACGCACCTCTCCACTGCCTGTGAATGGCATGGTATGCTTTGAACATCTATATCAAACTTCATGTTCGCTCCTGCAGCATTTTTTATGTTGCCTTCGTACCCAGAATCTGTAATTCTGTGCTGCGCCAGTTGCCTAATGTTGTCTTCTGTAATGAGAAGATCTCGCAAAATTGGTGGTGTTTGTTGTTGGGGTGACACTTTTTGCCAGCGGATCATGTCTACATAGTCCGTGCATGTAAAATTTAGCATTGGCACCTTGAACTCACGTACGGCCGGATCTTGAGCTGCGGAAAGTGCATTTCGTGCATTTAAAATTCGACGATATGCTAACAAACGAATTGGCTCTCGATCGTCGTTGCACATCGCCAGAAGAATACTTTCTGGATGCACAAAAAA
Organism: Dichetophora obliterata; assembly: GCA_963920525.1. Taxonomy (NCBI): domain Eukaryota; kingdom Metazoa; phylum Arthropoda; class Insecta; order Diptera; family Sciomyzidae; genus Dichetophora; species Dichetophora obliterata. Next base: position 143,951,956 of record OY986439.1, read on the forward strand.
GCCATTGCGATGAATGCATTTTTCGTATTCCAGCACTGTTTTCAATGGCAAAAGGGGCACAATAAGCCGCGACAACTTGATAAGCCTGTAGAAATGTCGTGCACCACTTACGCAACCTGGCTGCCGCTTGATTCCTATGCTCATTGGCGCGTAGACTTTTAAAATGTAGGTAACCAAAATTTTTAATGCAGCTGAAGGTATCGCGGTTGCGATATACACTCGGCAAATGCAGTTTGCTGTCATGGTCCAGCGTGAGTGAGACATCTTTCCTATAATAATGATAAAAAAATAGATTTTAAACTCCGAAACGACGTATTATTTAGTGCAATGTTATACCTGGTTCACGATGCTCAAAGTTTTCTGGTACCACGCTTGATGAAATGATTTGACAAATTTCGATTAAATATTTGTTGTCTGTATTTAGTAAAGACGTGTTGAACTCCTTCAAATCCTCGTCGAAAGAAATTTTTGCAAAGTCTGCAATTGGCAACGTTGCACAAATCTTAAGCTTTCCACCAATTGGTCCGGAGAAATTGTTTGGGTCTTTCGTTTCCCCTATGTATTTGCGCATCAGCACCCTCAACGGCAATTCGTTCATGTGCAGTAAGCACACAAGCCATTGCACAGAGAATCCCATTGCCTGTTCAAATAAGCGTACTACACCATGTTCTCTGCCAACATTTACATTTGTGCCATCGCAGCCAATTGCTTTGATTGTTGACAAATCAACATTTTTGTCAACCAATCGATCCTTTATCGTGTTTAGGATAGTGGCTGATGTGCCTTCATCAACTGTGACATGTGATAAGAAAAGCGAACCGGGCTCCTGTAGGATGGAAATATGTTCTTCTTTAACTTTCTTTAGGCAGCCGTTCTCGTATTTTAATGAAAGGTCTTTCCTTCCATCGAAAAAAAAGCATGGACGGTTGCTGCTTGACTGATGCATTCCACAGTCGTCGTGCGAAGTGATCGCCGAGCCCGATAAACTTTCATTCGATCAACGACGTATTGTTTATCTTGGGACGTGATCAAGCCGGCATCTAAGTAAGCTGCGGATACAATTGCTGCTGTTGCTGTGTTGGACACATCATATCTGTCAGCTGCTTTTGCAACATTAGGGATAGACAACCAATTGATCTGGTCATCTCTATCCAATTCAGTTCCTAGTTCCGATACTTCAGAAGAAGATGATGATGACTCATGTGTCGATAAAATATTGAAGACGTCTGGACGCGCACGCTTAGATGGAATATATCCGGATTCTACAGGCTGGCTCGTGGATCCAGTTGCTTCAGTTGTATCTCTGTTTTGGCGAACCAGCCTTTTTTCCAAAATCTCTGAAGTACGTACGTCAACAGAACCAATCACCATTTTTCTCTTGGTACGCTGGTCGATGAGGAAGGCATGTTCTATGGAATTTACCTTGCTACTTCGCTTGCACATGCACTTTTCCAAGTCTTTACACTTGCAACAACAAATGTCAAATAGTTTGCATGCATCTGACTAAAAAATAATTAACAATTGTTGAATATATTTTCGATAGAAAAAGGTCCACAAAGTTAAAACAACTCACGCGAAATACTATAATTTTTTGTAAAAACTTCTCACTGTTTTTTCTAATTGTATCCGTATGTAATAGTTTAAGGAATGCTTTAGTTAAAGCTTGCAGTTTTGCATGTACCCTCCGAGGAGTAGTTGTAGGAATTGTTGCTTAATTCCATATTTCAATAATTTTTGATGCAACACTTTTTTCAGCTTCTTTCCAATTTAAGTTTTCTATATGCTTCGCATATTGAAGTGCTAGAAGCACGTCTTCACCTGTCGGCAAAATACATATTGGCAATTCGCGAGGATCACTGTTCAATATTTGTATCTTTCGACGGATCATTTTAGTTGTTTTGAATTCACTTCAATTTACCTTTAAAATTTGCACAAATTAAAACCTTTGACTTGCCGCAACACAGCATAGAAAACGAATGAAAAACGTTCAACCCAACTTGTACAAAACTAAAACCTCCAATGAAACGCCAACAACTTAACGCAGCAACCCGGAATTTTAAAAAAATTCGAAAGTAGTTAACCACTTCTACCTACGCAGGCTATGCAAAAGTTCAAATTCAAATTCAAATATGGCAAAATGTTTGTATTTGGAATATCTTCTAATTCTTAGTGCAATGTTATTACGCTTATTCAATATTTTGGCAGCTATGGTGAAAAATAGCAACAAAAATCCATTTTTTATGTTTACAAAAGGTCACGGTGGTGGGTCGGTATGGGCTAAAATAAAACCGAAGAACTAAAAAATGATTATAAAATACGCGTCATATATTGCTGAAAAATATCGTGAAACATACTATAACGTATCTTGTATAGTTTTTTTATTAAAAATTAAAAACTAAAAAAAAATTGAACTTTTTAACTTTTTCGATTTTTTCTTAAAAAATATATATCTCGGTAACGGGATGTCCCAGATAACTGAGTGATATGGCAAAATGTTTGTATTTGGAATATCTCTTAATGCTTAGTGCAATGTAATCACGCTAAATCAATATTTTGGCAGATAGGGTGAAAAATAGCAAAAAAATCCATTTTTTACGTTTACAAAAGGTCACGGGGGTGGGTCGGTATGGGTTAAAAAAAAAAAAAGTTGTCAAAAATTGTTTTTTCATCTATTCGCAAGTTTTTTTTGCTAACCAAATTGAATCGGTTTCCATCGTTACGGCCTAACCCTGATACAAATATTGTTGAGGAATCTGAAGAAGAAGCAGGTCCAAGCAGACCAAAGAAAAGTCGAGCTCAGCGAAGTTTTATAACACCAAAAATTGTGGCTGTATTAGGTGCATGTGCAGTAAGCGATCGTGACTCTGTGCGAATAATTATATCGGTTGCCAAGTACTTGGACATGACGTAAGCGATTTGATAATAAATAGGTCTTCTATTCGACGTTGCCGTTCGGAATTGCGAGCTGAAGCTGCTCAAAAATTCGCAGTAGTTTCAAACAAAAAGAGCTTGGTGCAATTACTGTACATTGGGATGGTAAGATCCTACCAACTTTAACGGGTATAGATCATGTCGATCGACTTCCTGTAGTGATATTATTCAATGGCGGTGATCAGCTGCTTGGTATTCCTGCGATTTCTTCAGGCACAGGAAAACAACACGCTATTGCAGTCTACGACTTAATGGAAGAATAGGGGCTCGTTGCAAAAATAGATGCGATTTGCTGCGATACAACAGCATCAAATTTGGGGCGCTTGCAAGGAGCCGTCAAAACCTTAGAGCGAAAAATCGAAAAAAATATCCTTTATTTACCATGCCGGCACCACATTTATGAGAAACTTTTGCGAAGAGTTTTCGAAATAAAAATGGAAACATCTTCTAGACCTGGTGTACTTTTATGAAAACGATTTAGGGAAGCCTAGAGTACAATTAATAAATCAAATTTTATGAAGATAAAATAGTTAATGGCTCACTTGGCAACGCTACTGAAATTATTGAATTTGTATCACGAAATTTTATCTTAAAACAACCAAGAAACGATTATAAGGAGTTCATACAGTTGGCCGTAGTTTTTCTTGATGGAAATGGTGCACAATTTTCTTTCCGAGTGCCAGGAGCATTTTATCACTCTCGTTGGATGTCAAAAGCGATTTATTCGTTAAAAATTTTTTTGTTGCGGAACGAATTTTTATTAACCAAGGCCGAAGAGAATGGTATTCGAGATATTTATTTCTTCATAATAAAAGTTTATTTAAATCCATGGATTCAGGCTCCAGTTGCTGCAGAAGCCCCAAACCAAGACTTAAATGTTTTAAAAACATTATATGCGAACGAAGAAATTGATGAACGCATTAGTCAGAAACTGCTAGTCAAATTTTCTAACCATTTGTGGTATTTGACGCCAGAAAGTTCAGCACTTGCTTTTTTCGACCCAAACATTTTTAATGAGGAAAAAATCCCGTATGGTTATGTTACTTGAAAGAGATTGTAGTGCTGACGTCAAGAAGTTAACCATTCTTTCTAATGATATTGGTCAATATAATGATAAAAATATAGACGATTTTATTTCGCAAAAATCAACAACATTTTTTAGAAGATTTTCAATTCCAACAGATTTTTTGGAAATAGATCTGGCAGAATGAAAAAAATAATGCTTCCTACAATATTGGCCTCTATATAGTATGCAAGCTAAGGGTCGAATATGACTCGGCAGAACGAGCAGTCAAACTCATCGAAGATTATAACAGTGTCTTGTCACGCAAAGAAGAAGAAAAGCAATTCATAATACAAATAGTATCAGATTTTCGTAAGCGATATCCAGACTGTACTAAAGAAACTCTTTCAAATTAAACCTCTTAAAAAGAAGAAAAGAAAACTATAATATATACAAATAAAAGAATTATTTATTTAAATGAAATTAAAGACATATATAACAGAAATGTTATGTTCAAATAAACCACAGTTTAAATTCTTTATGTTTATATTATTTTTGTTATGTTTTTTGTTATTTTTATATATTTTTCTCATGTCGACATACTTGACAAGAAATGCTAAAAAGGTTTAATAAATACATAATCAAAGGGGGATGGGGGATTTGAAGCCCTAACTCACATCTACGGGCTTACAAAGGCACACCGTTTTTTAAGGGGGTTCTAAAGAAAATATTCTGAACAGTTACTACAAGAAATTTAAATTACTGCGACTTTTTGACCTCAATGAGGGGGATAGGGTGTTCGACCCCAAACGCACCCACCTCGTGGGCGGCCCTGTACGGACTTATTGAACACAAAGAATGTTATTAGGCCTAATAAAAACATAGCATCACACATATTTTTAAAATTATATTGTTTGCTAACAACTTGATGAACTGAGCAACTTCAGGGCGGACGAGCCACGCCTTTCCTTAATCCGATCAACTTTATTTTTTCGCAGACGTGTAACTATACTATTCCTCATATTTTAGGTTGGAGTTACGGCCAAAATCTTATAAAAAAATTTTCCCATACAACTAAGGACCACTCTTATATATATATACTATTATATAAAAGGAGACTCACAAAATTTAATCCAGAATTAGCTCGGTAACCGCTGAACCGATTTTGATAATTCTTTTTTTACTTATTCGGTTCCTATGATAATTTAGATTGACATAGACCAAGATTTTCGAAAACTCTATTCTTTAATTATTACAAAATCACGCATTTAATTTGATGCCTACATTCTAAAAGCAGCGCAATAAAACAGCAAACAAAACTTTTATCTCATTATTGTGAGAGCTTCTCTCAATACAACACGGCAGCCAGTGTGACCAGAAGATTTTTGAAAAAATATGCTTTTTGTAAAAAAAAAAATATGCTAAATATTCCACTTTCAATTTTTATATTCCACAAAAATATTCCACTTTCAATTTCAAATATATATATCTAAATAAGTCTAAATATGCATATAAAAAAAACACAGAAGCAAGTTTAAAAACATTTATTTATTTGATTACTATTGCACTTAAATTTATTTTCTTCTTCTATAAAAAATTATAAACATTTTTATGGTTTTTTTAATTTTATGTAACGATATACAATATACAAAACTAAAATTCAGGCACATCTTCGAGGTCAATTCTTAAATTGTTGCTTGTATTATTATCATAGAAATTTGCATTTCTCAATTTTTTTATTAAGCTATCTGGTATTTGATAGGCATTACAACACTTTTTTTTAGCATGCAGCCATGTTTTTACATTCAACAAATTATTTAAGAGTTTTCTTGCATTCTATTTCGAATTTTCCTTTAAATAAGAAAGATTCATATAACTAAAAATGTTCTCAACCTCAGCATTGCTAAATGGTAAGCTAAGCAAGAAAAGCACAAATTTTGATAAATCATCAGATTCCGAACTTTGATCAATAACTTTTTTCTGCTTTATTGTTTTGAATCCACATTTTAAAATTGTTAAAAGAAATAGCTATTGTTAGCAATAATAGTGGTATTCACGATGTATTGCATTTGTGATAAATTTTTGCAAAATTTGCAATACATACAACTTTTTGTGATCGAACATTCGGTAAAGTACATATTGTATTTTTAAAATCAATTATATTAATTTTTATTAAATAAACTCACAGCGTAGCCTTTAGCTTGCTCCCTGCTGAGTAGAAATGCTTGTACAATCAGCTGATCTCATACACAACTTGTATATTTTCCACAGGGTTGTATATTGAAAACTGAATTTTGTTTTTGTTATATTAAAACATTTACTACAAATATCAAATTTATCAAAAATACACAATACAAGGGAAAATACAACACATCGTGAATACGTTTTCTTAAGTAAATTACTTAGGGCCATTTTGTTCACAAAGGGTATAAATATGATTTAATTCGGGGATAACTATCTCTCGGTTAATTTTATACCAAGCGTATAAATCGGGAGATAAAAAAGTGGGTTTGTTCACATTTTATCCCAGCTTTATGCTTAGAGCATAAATTCGCTCTCAGTTTATCTCGATTTCCATTGGAATGTTAGAGTGTTGCTCATTAATTAAAAAATGTGTGGGGATTTTTGGTTTATTTTTGCGAATTTGGGGGTTGGAGTGAACACTAGGTAAAAATGGATCGCTAATTTTGCATCTGATGTCAGAATTTCAAAATTCTGAAATTTTTCTACACAGGGCTGCCAACTAAACATTTTTTTAAGAATTTTAAACATGAAGAAACAGTATTGGGGGTTACTTCTTTCGAATCTGGTACCAGAATTTTAAAATTCAAGATGGAATATGCAAAATAAATTTCTCTGGGAGAAACACTAGGTAAAATTGGGTCGCTGATTCCGAATCCGTTGTCAGAATTTCAAAACTCGAAAATTTTTCTACACGTAGGGGTGCCACCTAAAAATGTTTTATTTTAAGAATTTTCAACATGAGGAAAGAGTATTGGGGGCCGCTGAGTTCGAATCTGAAGTCAGAAATTTAAAATTCAAGACGGTGTATGGGGTTGCCACCTTAATTTTTTGTATTTTTATGAATTCGGGGCTGGAAAAAAAAAAATGGTACACCAAAAATGGGTCGCTGAATACAAATTCATGGTCAGAATTTCAAAATGATAAAGTTTTGAAATAATAGGGTTGCCACCTAATAATATGTATTTTTTAGAATTTTAAACATAATTTAACAGTATTAGGGAGCCACTGATTTCGAATCTGAAGTCAGAACTATAAAATGCAAAATGGTGTATAGGGTTGCCACCTTAATTTTTTGTATTTTTATGAATTCGGGGCTGGCAAAAAAAATAGTACAACAAAAATGGGTCGCTGAATACGAATCCACGGTCAGAATTTCAAAATTATAAAGTTTTGAAATAAGAGGGCTGCCACCTAATAATATGTATTTTCAAAAGTAAAAGCAACCCTATTATTTCAAAATTTTATAATTTTAATATTCTGACCGCGGATTTGGATTCAGCGACCCATTTTTGATGTACCATTTTTTTTGCCAGCCCCGAATTCATAAAAATACAAAAAATTATGGTGGCAACCCTATCCGCCATCTTGATTTTTAAAATTCTGACTTCAGATTCGAAATCAGTGACTCCCTAATACTGTTAAATGATGTTTAAAATTCTAAAAAATACATATTATTAGGTGGCAACCCTATTATTTCAAAACTTTATCATTTTGAAATTCTGACCATGAATTTGTATTCAGCGACCCATTTTTGGTATACCATTTTTTTTGCCAGCCCCGAATTCATAAAAATACAAAAAATTAAGGTGGCAACCCTATACACCATCTTGAATTTTAAAATTCTGACTTCAGATTCGAAATCAGTGACTCCCTAATACTGTTAAATGATGTTTAAAATTCTAAAAAATACATATTATTAGGTGGCAATCCTATATTTTCAAAACTTTATCATTTTGAAATTCTCACCATGAATTTGTATTCAGCGACCCATTTTTGGTGTACCATTTTTTTTTTGCCTGCCCCGAATTCATAAAAATACAAAAAATTAAGGTGGCAACCCTATCCACCATCTTGAATTTTAAAATTCTGACTTCAGATTCGAAATCAGTGACTCCCTAATACTGTTAAATGATGTTTAAAATTCTAAAAAATACATATTATTAGGTGGCAACCCTATTATTTCAAAACTTTATCATTTTGAAATTCTGGCCACGGATTCGGATTCAGCGACCCATTTTTGGTATACCATTTTTTTTTTGGCAGCCCCGAATTCGTAAAAATTTAAAATATTAAGGTGGCAACCCTATCCACCATCATGAATTTAAAAATTTTGAGTTCAGATTCGAAATCAGTAACCTCCCAATATTGTTCCCTCATGTCTAAAATTCTAAAAATAAAACATTTTTAGGTGGCAACCCTATGTGTAGAAAAATTTTCGAATTTTGAAATTCTGACAACGGATTCGGATTCAGCGACCCATTTTTACCCTTTAGTTCGCGCCAGCCCCGAATTCGTAAAAATAAAAATTAAGGTGGCAGCCTTATCCAAATTTTAAAATTCTGACATCAGATTCGAAATCAGTAACCCCCAATACTGTTTCCATATGCTTAAAAGTCTGTATTTTCAATATTTTGACACCAAGTAAATAAAAAATATTAAAATGAGAGTGATGAGAGCGAATTAAAAATCTTATCTCACCAATTTTCACGAGTTAAATATTTCTGGGGTTAAGCTATCTCGCCACCATTTTTATCTCCAGTTTGAAGAGTTAAATGCTTAACTCGCTGTGAACAAATGAAAAACTGGAAAAATCATGGAATTAACTCGGGGATAAATTTATCTCTCTGTGAACAAAATGGCCCTTACTGCTGTAACATAATCCATAAAAAAATCTAACCAAACAAACATATAAGCAAATTTACTTCTCTTTTTAAGCTGCGTGAAGTTATTACATGAATTGCAATAAAATTGATAACGAAGAAGTTAACCACAAAATGAATTCCTTATATTGCGTTTTACAAGGTGGTTCAGAGATAAACAAAAAAAAATGTCGATAACCAAAAAAAAAACCCATTTAGTAACCAAATAGACATTTTTTTATTGCAATTTTTGTGAATTTTGAAAAATATAATCATACGAAAAATATTCCACTTTTAATGCTGCATATTTTTATAAAAAAAAATATGCTTCCCGAAGCTAAAATATGCCAAAGTGGAATATAATATTCCACTCTGGTCACACTGACGGCAGCCATGACGTGTAGCAGGGTTGATATTTTCGGTACAATTGCACTTTTTTGGTACACTTTTACATTTTTCCTACTTTCCTACTACCAAAGCATTTTCGGTACAATTTAGAACTCTAAGGAAGCAACCGATTTAAAAGAATTAAAAAATTTATCTAGTTCTGAATTTTGGTGCTCTCTAAAATACATAAAAAATTATTTAAAAGAGTCAAATTTTCCAATTTATATAAAATTGCTTAAGAAATTCTTTCAATTTCTCATTCGACAGTAAATGTTAAGATAATATTTTATTACATGAATTAAATTGTAAATTTTAGATCAAGTAAGTTTTAAAAGAAGGCAACAACAACAACAACAACTCTGTATATATTGAAATGCCATATGATTAGCAGCCATACAATTCAAAAGAATGAATTCCAAAATCTGCACACTCATATACTAGTTTAAACAGTGATTTGATCACAGCTTAATCACTCAAAGACTACTGAAGAGGAAAATGTAGCGATTTCCGAAACAGACTATCTAGTCAACTAAGTGATTGACTCTATACAGAGTTGTTGTAAGGCAACAACACCTTCTTTAAAACATTACTTTATCTAAAGCTCACAATTTAATTCATGTAATAATTTCATAGATCATAAAACTAATTAACATAATATTTTATTTTCAAAGTTTATTAAAAACCAATTACAGAAACAGACTGCAGATTGCAACAATTTATTTAATTTAATTTAAGCAAAATATCTTTTAAGATCTAGTAAACTAAATGGCACAGTATTGATATCAGAAGTAATATAGCGAATGAAAAAAATTTCTAAAATTGGACTAAAAGTGAAGAGTAGCTTGACTGAAAGATTCTTCCCATTTATTTTTTTCGTTACATTAACATAGACCGTGACAAATATTTTTAAAAAAAATTTCGGCTGGATTGTGTCAGATTTCGGCTGGATGGGTGGTTGACCTAAAAGCATCTACGTAGAACCTGATTTAAAAAAAATTTGAACGCTTTCATTATATGTACGTCGTTCATTGAATACCATTAATATTTTTTTTTCGTCGTATACACAAACATGGTGTAATATGGGCAATTGCAAATGTTTTGAGAGGAGTTGCCAGAATTGAGTTATGAGCATCAATTTTGATTTGCATCCTTGCCAGCCAGCTTTTCCCCACTTGAGATTGTGTTAGTCTATTTATACAAATAGCGTTGTGACAATTCACGGATGTTTTTGGTCGTACAAGACTACACTTTGGTAATTTACTTTGTATGAATACTTTCGCCTACTTACTTACTTACTTAGTTGGCAATACAACCGTATGTCGGTCTTGGCCTCATCTAAGAATTTGCGCCAGCCATTTCTGTCTTTCGCTTGCTGGCGCCAGTTGGAAATTCCAAGCTTCGTCAGGTTGTCCCTCTACTTGGTCTTTCTAACGAAGATGCGGTCGTCCTCTTCTGGGTACCGAATCGAATGTTTTCTTCACTGGAGCATCGTCTTTCATGCGCTGAACATGACCTAGCCAGCGAAACCGCTCGATTTTAATGCGCTTGACCATGTCGATGTCAGCGTACAGCTCACACAGTTCATCATTCCACCGTATTCGGCACTCGCAATTGACGCAGATTGGTCCGTAGATCTTACGAGGAATCTTTCCCTCGAATGCTCCTAAAGCCTTTTCATCTGAACTGCTCAGCGTCCAGGTTTGCGATGCATAAAGTAGAACGGGCATGATGAGCGATTTATAGAGCGTGATTTTCGTTTGTCGAGAGAGTGCTCTGCTTCTCAATTGCCTACTGAGCAATAACACCAAGTAACACCTGTTGGCAAGAGTTATTCTTCGTTTGATCTCAATGCTGATGTCATTGGTTGAGTTTATGCTGGATCCCAGATAAACGAAGTCCTTCACAACCTCGAAGGGGGATTTGTCAACGGAAACGTGGGTTCCAAGACGCAGGGACTGTTTGCTTGTTGACACCAAGTATTTATCATTAACTGTCTGCCATTGTTGTCCCAGGCTGATATTTTGAGAGAACTTAGATAAATTATCATGAATTAATAAATATTTTTTTTTCAACATTTTTAAAATTGACTTTTATAAAAATATTTTAAATATGCAAAAAAAATAACGTTAAAATTTGAGAAATTTCTAAGTTTTATATACAAAATAAGCCTTTTGAAAATATCTTTAATATAAATCTAAAATCGTTGCTCTATCTCAAGCTAAACTGAAGTTATGATCAAATGAAAATCAATCCTCAAGAAACAAAACCGAATTTTTTCAATTTTTGAGCACCCGTAACTCAGTAACCACTCGAAAAAAATAAAAATTACAAATTTATTTTCTAAATTGTAAATCTAAACCAAATCGGAATGGGTCAGGTTGAGAACTTAATTTTTTTTTTTGTCGAAAAGCAATGGAATCACTCATTTTCAAAAATATAAAAACACAAATGGAAGTTTTTAAAAATATAAAAAAAATTAAAAATGTTTGGTTTGACAAATTGTTGGCTTCGTTTGAATAATAATGGATTTAATTGAATACAACATGTATTATTTTGGATGTTTAATGGTATTAAGATCAAAAAATGGTATTTCGGGTATAAAAATAGGAAATCTTTTGTAAGCATTGTCTTAAAAATCGTTAAAAATAGCAATCGTTAGAATCCCAACCTAAAATTTTGTGGTATCCTTTAAAATTGATGCCTTAACACGACGCTATATTAAAGAGATACAAAATTTGTTGCGAAGGCTATGAAAAATATAACTGAGTTTTTCAGGTTAAAAAAAATTTTTTGTATTAAAAATGTTACAAAAAATAAGTGCACCACTAAAAGGACACATTCAAGGTCGTTAAATATGAAAATTTTTTTCTGTACAACTTACGGTTTCAAAGTTACAGCTCTATGAATGCAAGTACTAATTGTATTTTTTAAGGTTTTTTATATAGTTCACAGTGCATATCTTTAAAACAAAATTTTTAATCCAAAAAATTAGTACGCAGATATAATACTGCTCAGAAGAACTATCCACCTAGAATGCTTCATAATTTTAAAAAATAGTGATGTCAGAAACGTGGGCGATGTGGCAGGACAACGTCTGCCGGGGAATACTTTAAATCAATTAGAGTGCTGTATATATCAGATGGTTCTGATCGTCATTAATGTTTCAAAGGAAACGTTTGGAATGTGTTGTTCGTAGGGCAATTTACACACTTTCACAAATTCACAAAACGATCATAAGCAAATTCATTGAAATGGGTCAGGACAACGTCTTTTGGGCCCACTATAAATATATAGATAAGGAAATAGCTTTAAACATAAATTTATGCTAATAACATTTTAATGGTTTGAAATATTTGAAAATTGTTTTCACGGAAATTAGTTTTTAAGCTGTAGATCGTAAAAAAGATAAAAACAAAATTGTAAGCAATTTAATTTTCATCAAAACAATCATAGGGGTGTAGTTGACCCATTATTTTTAATGATAGAAACTATTTATGTGATATCATGAAATGATATGTCATATGAAAGAGAAGGGAAAATGAAAATTAAAAAAAAACATGTACAACAAAAACAACTTTTGGCCTATTTTTTAGCACAAATTCGATATTTTAGAGATTTTTGGAACACAATATATTGCATTAGCGAGGTTACAGTAAACTTTTTTTTAATTTTCCCTATTCACTTAATTGAACTTTCAGGCAAAGAAAATTTAATGAAAATCTATTTGAAAATGACGGAGATATTTGCTTGCTTTAATTTGATTTCAATCTGTAATTTCAATGTTTCGAGAAATGTTGCTTTAAAGTTTTCGATCTCCATATAAGTTCTATGAAATGCAGTTTGCTTTTTGTGTGATAATTTTGGCTGGAATCACGCTATATTCTCTCGATTTTGTGTGTGTACGGAACTATAAGCGTGGAACACATCTGCATCATCAAATCAACTTTGACTTTGCTCGACTTTAGCGGATATTCCTTGTCGGCACAAATATGATTGTCAAGTCGCTGTAGCCTGCTTGTAAAGTGCGTGGCCAGTACGGTAAAGAGCCGTGGTTCAAACCTTAGCTCAGACAGAATGCTTTTTTTACTGGTTTGTACTGGTTTGCACTGGCGAACAACTGCAGAATATAATTAACTATATGATTGTAAAGTCGCTGCAGCCCACTGGTAAAGTGCTTGGCCCGCACGCTAAACAGCCGAAGATTAAACTCTAGCTCAGACAGAATATTTTTTTTCGTTATTAGATATTAGGATCGTTCGTAAATGTAACAAATGTATTCGTTGCTATACATTTGTTTTTGTACGAATACGAATAAAATTTTCTTAATATGTACTAATATACGTCGATTCTACGAATCCTATTCGTAGCTGAAAACTACGAATAAAATTCTTGAATGGACGCAGTTATCTATCTATGTATATAAAAATGGATGTATGTATGTGGGTATGTGGCTACCAACACCTTGAGAGTGTTCCTGTGAGGTTTGGTAATAATTGGACTAGGGGGCGTGGTACCTCCCATACAAGCCAAATTTGCAGTATCGATCACAAACCAAAAAAAGGATATATATCAGACGGTTTCAATCGTAAAAAACTAAGATTTGGTAATTTTGTTTAGATGGTTACTGTCGGTAACTGTACAAAAAATGGGCGTGGTTGTGATATAAATACGCCCACTTTTTCGAAATCATGGCAATTCCGGAGTTCTACACATTTTTACAGTGAAACTTGCTGTGTAGGTGCTCCAAGAGGCGAACACTATACATAAATGTTTTCACGCCCACTTTTACCGCCCACAAAACAATATCTATATATATAAATGCAAAACGATGTGTGTCTGGCTGTGTGATGTCTATAGACTCCAAAACTACTGAACCGATTGACCTGAAATTTTGGCAGTAGATTCGTTTCAGGTACGAGATGGTTGAGGAAAAAAATTTGCCACACCCCTTTTTACAGCCCCCAAATCAATAAAAATGTTATATATCAGTCGGTGTGGGTCGCATAATTCTAAAATTTTGTAATTTAGTTTGTACGGTTACTGTCGACAACTGTACTAAAAATGGGTTTCCACGCCCCCTTTTACCGCCCACAAATAAATGAAAATTGTTTATTTTAGACGCTTTTGGTCGTATAAAACTTAAATTTGGTGCTTTGGTTTTTGTAGTTACTGACAGTAACTGTACAAAAAATTGGTTTTCACGCCCCCTTTTTGCGCCCACAAATCAGTGAAAATGCTATATTTCAAGCAGTTTTGGCCGTATGAGACTAACATGTGATACCTAAGTTTGTACACACAGAAAAATTTTGCATAGTAAAATCATTGTGATGCATAGTTGATTTCATTTTAAATGATTTCATATTTCGTGGTGACAGCAACATTAAAATCATTGTGATTTCATGTAAAATCATGTACAAAAAGCACGCACGCGTCCATGGTGTGTATGTGTTTGTATTAATTTTGCAGAGTAAAATCATTGTGATTTCATGTAAAATCCTTACGAAATCCATTAAAATCATTATTGCAGCATCAAAAGTTAATCAACATAATTTCATGTAGAATCATTATGATTTCATGTAGAATCATTATGACATCATGTAGAATCATTATAGAATCTAGTAAAATTATTATTGCATCATGTAAAAAAATTGTTAGCGTGCTTAAGAAGTTCCGTTAAGTTCTGGTGAATTTTTGCATATCAGAAATTTAATCGAGAGTTGCAAGAAGCGTCGTGCAAAAATTAAAAACTGTTTAATGGAAAATACAAGTACAGAAGTGCTAGTGGAGATAGATGAAGCAGAAGGTGATGTGGTGTTCTTCGAAAATATTATTATCCATGAAGATAACTATGAGGCTGAGTTCGACGAACTATTAAAACAATTTAATTTGTCGGAAGTGAAACATTACTTGAAAAATAAGTATCCCCAAAATATGATTAAGGATGAGTTCCTAAATGCATTTATGCATTGCATCAGTGTATTTCATTTTGAATTGGTGCTAAATTTAATAACGAAAACAGTGCAACTCTGTTGACATTCTTAAAAATAATCTAGTTGCCCAGTTTTGGTTAAAAAGCTTCGAACCAATTCAAAATAAAACACACTGTTGCATTGGATAAATGCATGTATAAACTCAGCCTGATTTTAAAAAAGCTATTACTACAGGAATGTGCACGGTTAAAGACGAAGACTCCCGTGACCCTTTTGCAACAACAGTAACATACATTACTAGAGTAGTTACAGTTTTTTTCTTGCCCAGTGACAGCATCGTCATTTGCATGTTGTTGTTAGATGGTTTTGTTAGTACATTATCACAGTTTTCCATCGCCAAAGTATGTCGGTGTATTGCTTGTCAATTTATTGTTGAATGCATGCTTTATTTTGGCTAACGAAACAACTATCCAACAACAAAACACCGAGCCATGGCGGTGACATAACTTTTTAGATTTATTAACAGAAAGCACTAACAACAATATTCAAGCACTAAAAGCTCATATCACTGGGTAACTCACAAAGCTGTTAAAATTTTCAGTGTGAACGGTTCAAGTAATCAATTTTTAGGCTACAAAAGAAAACCACTTGTGCACATTTTTAACGTACGTGTATTTTGTTTTTGTAAAGTGCACAAGTCCTCAACTGCACTGGGAAGTGCACGATTCGTAAATACCCCTAATTTCAAAATGTTATTTTTTTTAGAATCTTCAATTGACTACGAAAGCTTAAGGTATTTATCTAAGGAAGATATACAGGAAGCTATTCCACCCATTGGACTTCGTGCACGTTTCTGAGAAAAGTTCTTTAGTTAGAGAAAAAATGAGGTATGTTTATATTAGACTCTGAGGTATGTTTATATTAGAAGAAATAAAGTTTTATAATTAAACGTCGTAAATTTATTTTATATTCTTCAATAAAAAAAAAAAATAAAATCACCTTTAAGTTCTTTTTATTTCAAAATGAGGTTAGGATTCAGCTGGATTTCATGATTTTATAATGATTCAACAAGACCATCATAACGATTTAACATGATTTCATAACGATTCCACATGATTTCATAATGATTCAACATGATTATCATAATGATTTTACATGACTTCATAATGATTCAACATGACCATTATAATGATTTTACATGATTTCATAAGAATTTAACATGATCGTCATAATGATTTCACATGATTTCATAATGATTCAACATGATCATGATAATGATTTTACATGATTTCATAAGGAATCAACATGACTATCATAATGATTTTACATGATTTTATAATGTTTCAACATGAAAATTTGTTGCTATTCTTACATGAAAATCACAATGATTTTACTATAAATCTCTCTGAAGCAAAATCATTGGGGATACATGTAAAATTATTAGGTTTCTAGTTGATCTTACAATGTTTTTTTTCTGTGTGTATGATTACTTTCGGCAACGGTACTAAAAAAGGGCATCATCGCTATATAGCCACACCCACTTTTTGAGAAATCATTAAAATTGACTAATGGGTCGATTGAGCTTAAATGTTGGCTTGGTTTATACGGTTACTGTCAGCAACTGTGCTAAAAATTGGTTTCCACGCCCTCCTTTTACCGCCCACAAACCAATGAAAACGTTTTGCTTTAACAGTTTGGGTCGTATTAGACAAAAATTTTGTAATTCAGTTCATATGGTTACTCTCGGCAAGTGCACTAAAAATAGGCCTGTCTCACTTTAGTTAAACACACTTTTCGGGGAAGTAAAGTGCGCCAGGCTTAACCTAAACTGAGCTGAAATTTGGGCAGTCGATTTGTTACGATTACGAGATGGCTCAAGGAAAATTGCCGCACCCCTTTTTACCGCTTGCAAAATAACAAAAATGCGATATTTTGCACAGTTTTGATCGTATTAAACTAAAATTTGGTTATTTAGTGCATATGGCTACTTTCGGCATTTATACTGAAAAAGGTGAATGTATTTGGCATTTTTTGACATTTTTTGTTTATGGCAGTAAGGCGGTCTGTGGCAGAACAACGTCTGCTGAGGAGAGTGAGTGTTCCTGTGAGGTTTGGTAACGTTTGGACGAGGGGGCGTGGTACCTACCATACAAGCCAAATTTGCGCTATCGACCACAAACCAAATAAAGGATATATATCAGACGGTTTCGATCGTAAAAAACTAAGAAAAAACAGATGGTTACTGTCAGTGACTGTACAAAAATGGGCGTGGTCACATTATAAATACGCCCACTTTTTCGAAATCGTGGCAATTCCGGAGTTCTTCACATTTTTATAGTGAAACTTGCTGTGTAGGTACTCCATGAGGCAGTCACGATACATTAATGTTTTCACGCCCACTTTTACCGCCCACAAATCAATATCTGTATATATAAAAATGAATCGTGATTTGTTCGTATGATTAAAACTTGAAAACGACTGGACCAAATTGGAAACTTCCTTCTACGGGTTTTTTCGTAACTGCTACACAAAGGTTTTGGAAAAAAATAATGCCACACCCCCTTTTATTGCCAACAAATTAATAAAAAAGATTTATTTAAGACGCATTTGGTCGTATTAAATTAAAATTTGGTAAATAAGTTCGTATGCTAACTGTCATTAACTTTAATAAAAACGGGAGTGGTCACACTTCATTTACGCCTACTTTTAAGAAAATATCAAAATACTTAGAAACTATTGGTCCGATTGAGCTCAAATTTTGTAAGTGGCTTTGCTTTGAGTGCGAGATGGTTTAAGAAGAAAAGCCACACTCCTTTTTGCTTCCACAAATATATAAAAAAGTTGTGTTATCGAATAGTTTTAGAGTTATGGGTCGCACAGCTTAGAAATGCGATATCGAATTGCTTTGAAGTTATAGGTTGACAGCTTAAGAATTCGGTATTCGACCTAAATTTATACATGCATTCAGTATTCGACTTCAATGTACACATGCAGTTTCATTGATTTAATTTTATGTTCATTGGTAAGAGGGGCGTGGCACCTCCCATTTAATGTAAATTTGCGATACCAAATATCATTGAAGTTATAGGTCGCACAGCGCCAGAATTCAATATTCGACCTCAATTTATACATGCAGTTTCATTAATTACATTTAATGGGCGTGCGACAAAGAGGCGTGAAACCTCCTATTTAACCCAAATTAGAGATATCAAATAGCTTTGGGGTTATAGGTCGCACAGTTTTTGAATTCAGTATTGGACCTCAATGTACGCATGCAGTTTAATTGATTACATTTTATGAGCGTTGATCAAGGTGGTGTGGCACCTCCCATACAACGAAAATTTTTGATATCGAATAGCTTTGGAGTTCAAGGTCGCATAGCTTCGGAATTCAGTATTCGATCAAAGTTTACGCATGCAGATTTACTGATAAAATTTTAGTAGTACTATACAGCTAGTACTATTATATAAAAGGAGACTCACGAAATTTTCAGAATAATCACGGATGCTGTAATTCGGCCCTGTGTTGCATTAAACTGGGGCCGAATTACAGCATCCGTAATCGCGCAAAATTGTACAAGATTGATAGGCACTTGTCTCGTCGTGCCCTTCGTAATTTTGCTCGATCACGGATGCTGTAATTCGGCCCCTGGTCGCAAACATGTTGCCAACATGTTGCGCACATGTTGCGCACATGTTGCTTCATATGAAGGTTTCGGTATAAATACATTGGTTAACAACTTTTGTTGCAATTGCATTACTTTTCAATTGCTCCATGTGTAAAAGGCCTAAGTTTGACACATTCATGTACACACACATATTGCCTTGAGTTGAGAAGCACTTTTGATAACAACAATATTGTTATGTATATTATTTCAACAATACCGTAGCATGGCAAATGGCTCAGTTGGCTAAAGCTATAGATTTTACTTTTGATTTTTGGAATCTTGAGTAGTGGGTTCAAATCCCATCAGAGACATAATTTTTTTTTCATAATTGCTTTTAGTTTTGGTTTTTTTTAGTTTGTTCTGTATTTTTAGTGATTTCGTTCAGTTTTTTTGCATTAATTTCTTATAATAGCAAAGCGAACGCGTTAATTGTCTTACTCTTTGCTCGTACTCTTATTCTTCAACGCAATGTTGGACGACGACGCAAGAAAAAATTACAAAGACCCAATTTTGGACGATCACGTCGGAAAACGAACGAAGCTTGTCACGAAGTCTTCATTTTACCTAAACCGGGCATTAATGAAGCAAATTAAGCGACGATAAGTCAACAGCTGCGATGGTCGAATCGGTAAGCCTATGCACTTACACTCACGAGGCCGAGGTTCAAGTAACCAGATAATAGAAGTTTTTTAATTTAATGTTAATAATACACGTACAAAAAATCTGTTAGCTAAATTTATACTGCGATTAAGCAGAACTTGCGCTTAATTTCTCAGCCACTTTAAAATTACACTATATTTCAGCTGAAAAATTGATCCTGAATACCAAGCATATTGCAGCTTGATTTAAGTAATATTTTCAATGGAATATTAATTTTGATATTGCAGAAAACATCGGCTGGAAATTAAAAAAATTTCGACTGGAATATTTATTTTAATATCGCAGAAAATATTGACTTGATTTAGAGCAATATTTTCTGGAGTGGGAATTTCGATAGCTCAGCAAATATCCGTTTAATTTAAGTAGATTTTAACTGGAATATTTATTTTGATACTTCAGAAAATAATTTCCTTGATTTAACCTTACATTCGCTGTGAGCTATCGGTGGCCACGATTTTCTTAATCGCCACTGAATATGAGTATTTTTTTCAATCCGTGTAATTGAAAGCAAAGACAATTAGGGATTTCACAAGCTGTCGTATTGTCGTATTTCTTTACAACAGATGTATATTTTTTGGTGTTGCCTTCCACATAAAACTAATTTACGGCAATACAATCGCGTTTGGTATGTATACTGTTTGTCGTATTTCACCAGTGCTTTCTTTCTTGTTACGAATTTGTTATTACCGTCATCACTACCATAACAGCTTTTCTTTTTATTTTGCGAGGCAAACATGTGTAATGTTTTTGTTTTAATTTTTATGTTGTTAAATGAAAGGACCTGCCTCGAGTTTTTGCCGGCGCTTAAAAACGCCACTGGCTCTAAGTAAATTATTTTATTTAGCCGGCATAAGAATGCACTTAAGCTTGAAATATTATTTTTATTCAGCCGGCATAAAAATGCGCTTAGGCTTGAAATAAATAGATGCAGCTGATTTAAAGCTTGTAGAATTAATAATCTTTATTTTCAAATTTTTGGTGCTTATAAAGCCAAACAACAGTATTTTGAAAAAGTGCATAATTTTTAACATAAAAAGTGCGTGAGTGAAAAATAAATATAAACTTAATGCGTAAGTGCGTAATGCAAAATATAACAAAATATATAAACATTGAAAGTGTGCGAGTGAAATAAATAGAACATTAGCTTAGTGCGAAAGTGCGTCATGTAAATCTAATATATAACCACGGGTCATTGTGCGTGGTGAATAATAACAAACATAAATACAGTGCAACCAAATAGTTTGTGTACGTTTGGTTGCTTAACTCGGTGCGCACTACACCCCCATCCTTAAGATAAAAATTATTTGAAAAAGGAAAATAGTTTTTTAAAATTATACAATTCAAACTTTTTTATTATAATTATTTAATCTTAAAATATAATATTTGTTTCATGCATTTCAAATATTCTTATTAACTATAACTGATTATCTTTTATATTTTATTCCAAAAATGGTTTCAAAATAGATATATTTATGTTATTCAAAATTATACAAATTCAATTTGTTTATGAAATTTATACAATGCAACTGTTTTAATTAATAAATTTTTACTTAATTGACAAATTTGAATTAAATCCATCTTTGTAGTAAATTATTATGGTATTCTTTGATTTTACCATCTACATCAACTTTAGAATTTACTCAAGCGCGTCGGAAGCGAATTTCATCTGGGGGGCAGTACAAATGGGGGGGCAGTACAAATGGGGGGGGGCAGTACAAATGGTGGTGCAAAAAAAGTTCACCAAAATTTCTTCACATGAAACATGAAGAAGAGAGAAAGAACAGGAAAATATATAATACAAAAATATTATCGTTGTAAAAAAAACTGATATTTTGAATAACTTTTCCTTTTAAATTGTTTATCTAGCTAAAAAAGTGCGGGGGCAACTGCCCCCTTGCCACCCCGCTTCCGACGCCAATGAATTTACTCCATATTTATCGACTATAATATATGGACCATGATATGGTGGTTGGTTTTTCTTTCTATTTATTTTCTTTATCATTACTTTTTCACCTATTTTTATATTTAATGGTGCAGAAGTGACATTATTTTGAATTCGTTTAATCTTTGCTATATTTATCAATTCTTTCGTTTTTTCTAATGATTATTTTAATCTTACTCTCAATTCTTGCGCATAATTATCTGTGTTGTAACATTTTGAATTATCTAGTTTATCATTTGGTAGGTTTGCTAATTTGCCAAATATAAGTTCAAAAGGAGTGTAATTAGTGTCAACATGAGGTGTTGTATTGTAAGCAAATGTGAAGTATGGGATCCAATGGTCCCATTCATCATCTTTGCAAAAATTTAATAAAAATTCGTTCAATACTCTGTGGTTTCTTTCTATTGAACCGAGGGTCTTATGATGATAAGGCGTGCTAAATATTTGTTAAATGTTAAGCTGTTTGCAGATTTCCGACATCAATTCATTGGTAAATTCAGTACCCCTATCTGATTTAAGAACTTTAAAATGACCATAGATTAAAATAACATTTTCTATTAAGGATTTGGCTACAGTCTTTGCGTCCTTGGTCTCCATTGGACAAGCAATGACATATTTCGTTAACTCACATTGCATAGTTAATATATAACGTAAATTATTTGATAATCGCAAAGGCCCTACAGTATCTATTGATATTGTTTCAAAACTAGTTCCTGGTGTGTCTGTCAAAGTTAATTCCTCTTTTGTATGTCTGGTTTGTTTGTTGATTTTACATTGTTCGCAATTTAATATATATTTTTTTATCATTTTGTTCATGTTTTTCCAAATGTATTTTTGTTTCATTTTTAAATTGGTTTTTCTAATGCCCATGTGTCCTCCATGAGCCGAATTATGATATTCTTCAATTAATTTATTTTGTATATCTTTATCAATTATTCTTGTTGGTTCATTGTATATCAAAATTTTTAAATTTTCATTATTTTTTCTTTGTAAATTATTAAATATCTCTTTAAATTTATCCATTCTTATGGTTTCAAATATTTTATCATTTTTACTTAACGCGAGCTCGTTTATATTTAACCTTTGCATTTTTGACGACAGTTTCTCCAAAGTCAGCTGTGTGATCGATGGATTATCGCTGCATCTTGCAAGAACTTCTCTATTATTTATATATATTTGGGTACCCTTGTAATTTCTATCTGTTACGAACCTTAATTTTATCATTTTGTTTATATCTGATTTGGATGTGCATTCCCAAGCAAAAAGTTGATCAGACTTCTTGTTAGTAATGTCACTTGTTTTGTCTGAATTAGTGTTTTGTGTATGTTTATTTGTGACCATACTTTTTGTTATAGCCAGTATTTTGCTATCATCCGTTGCTGTCGGAACCATAGCCTGCAATGAATCGCTGTTTAGTACTATACGAGATAATGCGTCAGCATTAGTATTCATGCTGCCTTTCTTGTATATAATTTCAAAATTGTAGTCGCATAAGTCTAATCTAATACGTGTCATCTTTGATGACGGATTTCTATGGGAAAACAGAGACACCAAAGGTCTGTGATCTGTTACTACTAAAAATTTGCGACCGTAGAGGTATGGTCTGAAAAAATTTATGGCCTAATGTATGGCCAATAACTCTTTTTCTATTATCGGTTTGTTTAAATCGTGTTGGTTGAGAGACTTGCTCGTGTATAATATTGGTAGATCTAAACCAATATCACCTTGTAACAAAACAGCACCTAACGCATAATTTGAGGCGTCTGTTGTCAGTACAAATTGTTTTTCAAAATTAGGGTATTGTAATATCGGTGGGTTTAGTAATTTTGTTTTTAACGTTTCGAAAGCATTTTGACAATCTTCAGTCCAATTAAATTTAACATCTTTTTTTAGTAGTGATTTCAAAACTTTAGCTATTTCTGCAAATTTGGGTATGAACCTCCTATAATAATTGCAGAAAACAACAAATCTTCTGACTTCATCTGTGTCTTTTGACACAGGGTAATTTTTAAGGATTTTATTTTTTGCTGGGTCAGTTTTAATGCCCTTGGCTGTTATTAGGTGTCCTAGATATACAACCTCTGGTTTCAAAAATGAGCACTTGTGTGCATTTAGTTTTAAATTAAATTTCCTCATCCTTTCAAAAACCCTAGCTAAATTTTCATTGTGATGCCCTAAACTGCATCCAAACACAATAATATCGTCTACGTATAAAAATGCTTCAGCATCTAAACCACTCAATGCTATTGTTAGCATCCGCTGAAAGCTGTTGGACGATATTTTTAATCCAAAAGGTAGGCGTTTAAATTGGTAATGTCCGTTATTTGTTGAAAAGGCAGTTAGTGGTCGTGAGTCTTCGTGTAATCGTATTTGGTGGAAGGAGCTAGTCATGTCCAACGTCGAAAAGTATTTAGCTCTTCCTAATTTGTCTACTACGTCTTCTATTTTTGTAAGGGGAAACTTGTCGTTAACTATTTTTTCGTTTAGTTTCCTGAAATCGACCACTAATCTCCATTTTTTCTCATCATTATTCGATTTTTTTGGAACAACTAAAAGTGGCGAATTGTAAGGGCTAACCGTGTGTTCAATAATGTTGTCTTTTAAAAGCTTGTCTACTTGTTCGTTGATCTCTGTCATTTGTGTCTGTGGGAGTCTGTAGCTCTTTATGTATACCGCTGTTGAATCAGTAGTATGAATTTCTTGCGTGTAAAAATTGTTCACTGTCAATGGTTCTCCGGGGAGGTGGAATATATCTTGGAATTGTTTTAAAATGTCAATTATTGATTTTTCTGCCTCCGGTTCGTTGCATCCAATGTCCAATGTTTTTAAAAGTTCTTGTAATCTATGTGCATTAAATTTATTAGTTTCTTTGCTTGTAAATATGTTGTAGTTTTTTAATGGTTTTGTTTCTATGTTTATATCCTCTAAATTTATTTCTTCTTCTGTCGTGTTTAAAACTTTCACGTGTGCTACGCCATTTGCAGGTATTATGCTATTTGCAATGAAGACTCCATTATTTATTTCTTTGTTAAGGATTAAACTATCTTCATTAACCATAATATTTATGGGGACCACTGCTTCTGATCGAGCAGGTACTGTAAAATTTTTATAATTTAAAATTATTGGTAATGTTATTTCTTTTTCATTTATTAAAAATGTTACCGTGTACGTTTCAAAATCTATTTTAGACATGTACTTTCTCAACATGTCACGCCCTATTATGCCATCTTTTAATATTGGAAATTCATTTTCTACTATGTGGAAATTGTGTGTTATTTCCTCCGTTTCAATTAAAAAATTTAAATATGATGTGCCTATGCACTCTATACTTTCATTTGTTATACCAGTTATTGTTGAAATATTTCTTGTTTCTATTTTATTCACGCTTCTTTTCTTGCAGATAGAAATATCTGCTCCCGTGTCTATTAGGAATTTCAGATTCTCATTAGTATTTTTGCACTTTAATATAATAAAATTGGTTAAATTTTTAGTAAGTTGTAGGATCAGTTTTGGCCTCTGTGGGTAACAATTCCTGCTACCCGGCCATATCCGTTTCCCTGCGCATTGTTGCTGTTCTTAAAATTTGTATTTCTATTGAAATTATTATTTCTGTTGTTATTGTTTATAAAATTATGATTATTTCCGTTTTCACGGTGAAAATTATTGTTATTTTGAAAATTGTTGCTTCTGTAATTGTTATTATTTCTGTAATTGTTATTTTGATTGTTGTTTTGAAAATTATTATTGTTTCTGTAATTATTATTTGAAAAATTTTGATTTCTGTTTTGAAATGTATTATTTCTATAATTGTTATTATCTCTGTTGGAAAAATGTTGATTATTGTAATTTCTGAAATTTTGATTAAATCTATTATTTTGATTAAATCTTGAATTAGTTCTGTTCTGTATATGTAAAATATTGTTTCTATCTGTTGAAAGATTTTGCTCAATATTCAAGCATCTTTCAGTTGCTTCATTAAAAGTTTTTACGGATTCGCCTGTAAAATAGTTTTATATTCTGTCCTGACACCTTTTGAAAAAATATTAAGTGCCATACTTTCGTTGACCTTATATATTGCATCTTTTGTCTCTTGACTGGGTTTCTCTAAGCTTTGTAGCTCTAAACTGCTTAATTGCTCTGATAATTCTGTTATTTTTTCTCTATATTCGGAAATTGTTAGATTATTCTGTGATATTGAACTAAATTTATTTAGAATTTGCTGTACTGTTTTACTTAATAAAAATGGCCTTATCTTCATCTTTTATTAAATCATGAAGCAATTCTGCTTTCACTATAAAATCATCTAATTCTTCATAAATTCCTTTAAAAACTGGTAGGTTTTTACATACTACATTTATGTCAAAGTTTGACATTTTTGGCAAATTAGTTTCTTCCTCCCAAACCGATGATAAATCCAAATTTATTTTATCTTCTTTTCGTATTATTAAATTTTTTATGATTTCATTCAATTCATAATAAATTTTATTAAATTCTAATATTAAATGTTTGCAATCTTTTAAAGCTTCATATTCGACTATTTCGTTTTTCAATTTTTTGCAATTTAGCTTTTTTATATTCTTCACTATAAATTCGATTTTTACTTTTTCTCGAATTTTTCTTTAATTTTTCAAGAAATATTATGTTTTCTTTAATTATGTCCATAAATTTATGTCATGACATCAAAACATTAAAATTTTTAATTTTTATTTCACTTGAATCACCCTGTGATTCATAGTGCCAATAAATCATGCATGCAAACATTTAAACATGTGTCTGCAATGATTGATTGCGAATAAGAGTACAAAGAAAAAGTAAAACTGACGTTTCAGTTTAATGAATGAAAAATATAATGGCGGTAGTGTTCGCGTAGTAGAAAAAGTTTATTTTTTTCACAAGTGTCGGTCGCGATTTATATAATATAAAAAAAAGGTAATTTTAATAAAATATAACATGAACATATTGTAATCCGTTCGCGTAGTTTTCGTTTAGCATATATACGCTAAATATATGCATTTAATTCAATTTTAAAGTGTAGTTTTTCGAGCAACAAAGCAAAAAAAAAAATATATGCAAAAGAAAGAAATGTTGTTCGCAAAAATTTTGTTTATCTAAAATATTTGCCAAGTGTTTGTGTGTAAGTGTAAGAGAAAAAAAAATTTGTAATAATAAGCGCAATAAGTTGTTATTGAAGTGAAAAGACGCAAGTTTCGTGTGTTATTTTGTGTACAAAAATTTAATAATAAATTTAAAAAAATATGGATTTACTTCATTGTTTATTTGTTAATTAACATTACTTGAAAAATAAATTAAGAAAGTGTTATTAGTTCTGCAGTGTTTCTTTATAATTTTGTTTTATAAGTTTGTTTTTATAAAATTAATGATAAAATAAATTTTTGTTTATTGTTGTTGTTGTTTATTAATCTGCTGCTCCAGTTCCCTTTGTTGCTCCTCTTCTACGCCCAGCAACCATGTCCTGTAGGTGCTCATGAATTCCTCTGCGTGCTGTTCAAATAGAGTTGTTGTACTCCATGATTTTGGTGCTTTTACGTCATCACCATCTGGTACGTATTCTTGCTGTATTTGTTGTTTTGCCGTCGGCAAAATTTCTTCTTGCGAACGCATCAAATTTGGGTCCGTGTTTGGCAGGATCGCCATGTAATGTTTTTGTTTTAATTTTTATGTTGTTAAATGAAAGGACCTGCCTCGAGTTTTTGCCGGCGCTTAAAAACGCCACTGGCTCTAATCAGTAACCTCCCAATATTGTTCCCTCATGTCTAAAATTCTAAAAATAAAACATTTTTAGGTGGCAACCCTATGTGTAGAAAAATTTTCGAATTTTGAAATTCTGACAACGGATTCGGATTCAGCGACCCATTTTTACCCTTTAGTTCGCGCCAGCCCCGAATTCGTAAAAATAAAAATTAAGGTGGCAGCCTTATCCAAATTTTAAAATTCTGACATCAGATTCGAAATCAGTAACCCCCAATACTGTTTCCATATGCTTAAAAGTCTGTATTTTCAATATTTTGACACCAAGTAAATAAAAAATATTAAAATGAGAGTGATGAGAGCGAATTAAAAATCTTATCTCACCAATTTTCACGAGTTAAATATTTCTGGGGTTAAGCTATCTCGCCACCATTTTTATCTCCAGTTTGAAGAGTTAAATGCTTAACTCGCTGTGAACAAATGAAAAACTGGAAAAATCATGGAATTAACTCGGGGATAAATTTATCTCTCTGTGAACAAAATGGCCCTTACTGCTGTAACATAATCCATAAAAAAATCTAACCAAACAAACATATAAGCAAATTTACTTCTCTTTTTAAGCTGCGTGAAGTTATTACATGAATTGCAATAAAATTGATAACGAAGAAGTTAACCACAAAATGAATTCCTTATATTGCGTTTTACAAGGTGGTTCAGAGATAAACAAAAAAAAATGTCGATAACCAAAAAAAAAACCCATTTAGTAACCAAATAGACATTTTTTTATTGCAATTTTTGTGAATTTTGAAAAATATAATCATACGAAAAATATTCCACTTTTAATGCTGCATATTTTTATAAAAAAAAATATGCTTCCCGAAGCTAAAATATGCCAAAGTGGAATATAATATTCCACTCTGGTCACACTGACGGCAGCCATGACGTGTAGCAGGGTTGATATTTTCGGTACAATTGCACTTTTTTGGTACACTTTTACATTTTTCCTACTTTCCTACTACCAAAGCATTTTCGGTACAATTTAGAACTCTAAGGAAGCAACCGATTTAAAAGAATTAAAAAATTTATCTAGTTCTGAATTTTGGTGCTCTCTAAAATACATAAAAAATTATTTAAAAGAGTCAAATTTTCCAATTTATATAAAATTGCTTAAGAAATTCTTTCAATTTCTCATTCGACAGTAAATGTTAAGATAATATTTTATTACATGAATTAAATTGTAAATTTTAGATCAAGTAAGTTTTAAAAGAAGGCAACAACAACAACAACAACTCTGTATATATTGAAATGCCATATGATTAGCAGCCATACAATTCAAAAGAATGAATTCCAAAATCTGCACACTCATATACTAGTTTAAACAGTGATTTGATCACAGCTTAATCACTCAAAGACTACTGAAGAGGAAAATGTAGCGATTTCCGAAACAGACTATCTAGTCAACTAAGTGATTGACTCTATACAGAGTTGTTGTAAGGCAACAACACCTTCTTTAAAACATTACTTTATCTAAAGCTCACAATTTAATTCATGTAATAATTTCATAGATCATAAAACTAATTAACATAATATTTTATTTTCAAAGTTTATTAAAAACCAATTACAGAAACAGACTGCAGATTGCAACAATTTATTTAATTTAATTTAAGCAAAATATCTTTTAAGATCTAGTAAACTAAATGGCACAGTATTGATATCAGAAGTAATATAGCGAATGAAAAAAATTTCTAAAATTGGACTAAAAGTGAAGAGTAGCTTGACTGAAAGATTCTTCCCATTTATTTTTTTCGTTACATTAACATAGACCGTGACAAATATTTTTAAAAAAAATTTCGGCTGGATTGTGTCAGATTTCGGCTGGATGGGTGGTTGACCTAAAAGCATCTACGTAGAACCTGATTTAAAAAAAATTTGAACGCTTTCATTATATGTACGTCGTTCATTGAATACCATTAATATTTTTTTTTCGTCGTATACACAAACATGGTGTAATATGGGCAATTGCAAATGTTTTGAGAGGAGTTGCCAGAATTGAGTTATGAGCATCAATTTTGATTTGCATCCTTGCCAGCCAGCTTTTCCCCACTTGAGATTGTGTTAGTCTATTTATACAAATAGCGTTGTGACAATTCACGGATGTTTTTGGTCGTACAAGACTACACTTTGGTAATTTACTTTGTATGAATACTTTCGCCTACTTACTTAGTTGGCAATACAACCGTATGTCGGTCTTGGCCTCATCTAAGAATTTGCGCCAGCCATTTCTGTCTTTCGCTTGCTGGCGCCAGTTGGAAATTCCAAGCTTCGTCAGGTTGTCCCTCTACTTGGTCTTTCTAACGAAGATGCGGTCGTCCTCTTCTGGGTACCGAATCGAATGTTTTCTTCACTGGAGCATCGTCTTTCATGCGCTGAACATGACCTAGCCAGCGAAACCGCTCGATTTTAATGCGCTTGACCATGTCGATGTCAGCGTACAGCTCACACAGTTCATCATTCCACCGTATTCGGCACTCGCAATTGACGCAGATTGGTCCGTAGATCTTACGAGGAATCTTTCCCTCGAATGCTCCTAAAGCCTTTTCATCTGAACTGCTCAGCGTCCAGGTTTGCGATGCATAAAGTAGAACGGGCATGATGAGCGATTTATAGAGCGTGATTTTCGTTTGTCGAGAGAGTGCTCTGCTTCTCAATTGCCTACTGAGCAATAACACCAAGTAACACCTGTTGGCAAGAGTTATTCTTCGTTTGATCTCAATGCTGATGTCATTGGTTGAGTTTATGCTGGATCCCAGATAAACGAAGTCCTTCACAACCTCGAAGGGGGATTTGTCAACGGAAACGTGGGTTCCAAGACGCAGGGACTGTTTGCTTGTTGACACCAAGTATTTATCATTAACTGTCTGCCATTGTTGTCCCAGGCTGATATTTTGAGAGAACTTAGATAAATTATCATGAATTAATAAATATTTTTTTTTCAACATTTTTAAAATTGACTTTTATAAAAATATTTTAAATATGCAAAAAAAATAACGTTAAAATTTGAGAAATTTCTAAGTTTTATATACAAAATAAGCCTTTTGAAAATATCTTTAATATAAATCTAAAATCGTTGCTCTATCTCAAGCTAAACTGAAGTTATGATCAAATGAAAATCAATCCTCAAGAAACAAAACCGAATTTTTTCAATTTTTGAGCACCCGTAACTCAGTAACCACTCGAAAAAAATAAAAATTACAAATTTATTTTCTAAATTGTAAATCTAAACCAAATCGGAATGGGTCAGGTTGAGAACTTAATTTTTTTTTTTGTCGAAAAGCAATGGAATCACTCATTTTCAAAAATATAAAAACACAAATGGAAGTTTTTAAAAATATAAAAAAAATTAAAAATGTTTGGTTTGACAAATTGTTGGCTTCGTTTGAATAATAATGGATTTAATTGAATACAACATGTATTATTTTGGATGTTTAATGGTATTAAGATCAAAAAATGGTATTTCGGGTATAAAAATAGGAAATCTTTTGTAAGCATTGTCTTAAAAATCGTTAAAAATAGCAATCGTTAGAATCCCAACCTAAAATTTTGTGGTATCCTTTAAAATTGATGCCTTAACACGACGCTATATTAAAGAGATACAAAATTTGTTGCGAAGGCTATGAAAAATATAACTGAGTTTTTCAGGTTAAAAAAAATTTTTTGTATTAAAAATGTTACAAAAAATAAGTGCACCACTAAAAGGACACATTCAAGGTCGTTAAATATGAAAATTTTTTTCTGTACAACTTACGGTTTCAAAGTTACAGCTCTATGAATGCAAGTACTAATTGTATTTTTTAAGGTTTTTTATATAGTTCACAGTGCATATCTTTAAAACAAAATTTTAAATCCAAAAAATTAGTACGCAGATATAATACTGCTCAGAAGAACTATCCACCTAGAATGCTTCATAATTTTAAAAAATAGTGATGTCAGAAACGTGGGCGATGTGGCAGGACAACGTCTGCCGGGGAATACTTTAAATCAATTAGAGTGCTGTATATATCAGATGGTTCTGATCGTCATTAATGTTTCAAAGGAAACGTTTGGAATGTGTTGTTCGTAGGGCAATTTACACACTTTCACAAATTCACAAAACGATCATAAGCAAATTCATTGAAATGGGTCAGGACAACGTCTTTTGGGCCCACTATAAATATATAGATAAGGAAATAGCTTTAAACATAAATTTATGCTAATAACATTTTAATGGTTTGAAATATTTGAAAATTGTTTTCACGGAAATTAGTTTTTAAGCTGTAGATCGTAAAAAAGATAAAAACAAAATTGTAAGCAATTTAATTTTCATCAAAACAATCATAGGGGTGTAGTTGACCCATTATTTTTAATGATAGAAACTATTTATGTGATATCATGAAATGATATGTCATATGAAAGAGAAGGGAAAATGAAAATTAAAAAAAAACATGTACAACAAAAACAACTTTTGGCCTATTTTTTAGCACAAATTCGATATTTTAGAGATTTTTGGAACACAATATATTGCATTAGCGAGGTTACAGTAAACTTTTTTTTAATTTTCCCTATTCACTTAATTGAACTTTCAGGCAAAGAAAATTTAATGAAAATCTATTTGAAAATGACGGAGATATTTGCTTGCTTTAATTTGATTTCAATCTGTAATTTCAATGTTTCGAGAAATGTTGCTTTAAAGTTTTCGATCTCCATATAAGTTCTATGAAATGCAGTTTGCTTTTTGTGTGATAATTTTGGCTGGAATCACGCTATATTCTCTCGATTTTGTGTGTGTACGGAACTATAAGCGTGGAACACATCTGCATCATCAAATCAACTTTGACTTTGCTCGACTTTAGCGGATATTCCTTGTCGGCACAAATATGATTGTCAAGTCGCTGTAGCCTGCTTGTAAAGTGCGTGGCCAGTACGGTAAAGAGCCGTGGTTCAAACCTTAGCTCAGACAGAATGCTTTTTTTACTGGTTTGTACTGGTTTGCACTGGCGAACAACTGCAGAATATAATTAACTATATGATTGTAAAGTCGCTGCAGCCCACTGGTAAAGTGCTTGGCCCGCACGCTAAACAGCCGAAGATTAAACTCTAGCTCAGACAGAATATTTTTTTTCGTTATTAGATATTAGGATCGTTCGTAAATGTAACAAATGTATTCGTCGCTATACATTTGTTTTTGTACGAATACGAATAAAATTTTCTTAATATGTACTAATATACGTCGATTCTACGAATCCTATTCGTAGCTGAAAACTACGAATAAAATTCTTGAATGGACGCAGTTATCTATCTATGTATATAAAAATGGATGTATGTATGTGGGTATGTGGCTACCAACACCTTGAGAGTGTTCCTGTGAGGTTTGGTAATAATTGGACTAGGGGGCGTGGTACCTCCCATACAAGCCAAATTTGCAGTATCGATCACAAACCAAAAAAAGGATATATATCAGACGGTTTCAATCGTAAAAAACTAAGATTTGGTAATTTTGTTTAGATGGTTACTGTCGGTAACTGTACAAAAAATGGGCGTGGTTGTGATATAAATACGCCCACTTTTTCGAAATCATGGCAATTCCGGAGTTCTACACATTTTTACAGTGAAACTTGCTGTGTAGGTGCTCCAAGAGGCGAACACTATACATAAATGTTTTCACGCCCACTTTTACCGCCCACAAAACAATATCTATATATATAAATGCAAAACGATGTGTGTCTGGCTGTGTGATGTCTATAGACTCCAAAACTACTGAACCGATTGACCTGAAATTTTGGCAGTAGATTCGTTTCAGGTACGAGATGGTTGAGGAAAAAAATTTGCCACACCCCTTTTTACAGCCCCCAAATCAATAAAAATGTTATATATCAGTCGGTGTGGGTCGCATAATTCTAAAATTTTGTAATTTAGTTTGTACGGTTACTGTCGACAACTGTACTAAAAATGGGTTTCCACGCCCCCTTTTACCGCCCACAAATAAATGAAAATTGTTTATTTTAGACGCTTTTGGTCGTATAAAACTTAAATTTGGTGCTTTGGTTTTTGTAGTTACTGACAGTAACTGTACAAAAAATTGGTTTTCACGCCCCCTTTTTGCGCCCACAAATCAGTGAAAATGCTATATTTCAAGCAGTTTTGGCCGTATGAGACTAACATGTGATACCTAAGTTTGTACACACAGAAAAATTTTGCATAGTAAAATCATTGTGATGCATAGTTGATTTCATTTTAAATGATTTCATATTTCGTGGTGACAGCAACATTAAAATCATTGTGATTTCATGTAAAATCATGTACAAAAAGCACGCACGCGTCCATGGTGTGTATGTGTTTGTATTAATTTTGCAGAGTAAAATCATTGTGATTTCATGTAAAATCCTTACGAAATCCATTAAAATCATTATTGCAGCATCAAAAGTTAATCAACATAATTTCATGTAGAATCATTATGATTTCATGTAGAATCATTATGACATCATGTAGAATCATTATAGAATCTAGTAAAATTATTATTGCATCATGTAAAAAAATTGTTAGCGTGCTTAAGAAGTTCCGTTAAGTTCTGGTGAATTTTTGCATATCAGAAATTTAATCGAGAGTTGCAAGAAGCGTCGTGCAAAAATTAAAAACTGTTTAATGGAAAATACAAGTACAGAAGTGCTAGTGGAGATAGATGAAGCAGAAGGTGATGTGGTGTTCTTCGAAAATATTATTATCCATGAAGATAACTATGAGGCTGAGTTCGACGAACTATTAAAACAATTTAATTTGTCGGAAGTGAAACATTACTTGAAAAATAAGTATCCCCAAAATATGATTAAGGATGAGTTCCTAAATGCATTTATGCATTGCATCAGTGTATTTCATTTTGAATTGGTGCTAAATTTAATAACGAAAACAGTGCAACTCTGTTGACATTCTTAAAAATAATCTAGTTGCCCAGTTTTGGTTAAAAAGCTTCGAACCAATTCAAAATAAAACACACTGTTGCATTGGATAAATGCATGTATAAACTCAGCCTGATTTTAAAAAAGCTATTACTACAGGAATGTGCACGGTTAAAGACGAAGACTCCCGTGACCCTTTTGCAACAACAGTAACATACATTACTAGAGTAGTTACAGTTTTTTTCTTGCCCAGTGACAGCATCGTCATTTGCATGTTGTTGTTAGATGGTTTTGTTAGTACATTATCACAGTTTTCCATCGCCAAAGTATGTCGGTGTATTGCTTGTCAATTTATTGTTGAATGCATGCTTTATTTTGGCTAACGAAACAACTATCCAACAACAAAACACCGAGCCATGGCGGTGACATAACTTTTTAGATTTATTAACAGAAAGCACTAACAACAATATTCAAGCACTAAAAGCTCATATCACTGGGTAACTCACAAAGCTGTTAAAATTTTCAGTGTGAACGGTTCAAGTAATCAATTTTTAGGCTACAAAAGAAAACCACTTGTGCACATTTTTAACGTACGTGTATTTTGTTTTTGTAAAGTGCACAAGTCCTCAACTGCACTGGGAAGTGCACGATTCGTAAATACCCCTAATTTCAAAATGTTATTTTTTTTAGAATCTTCAATTGACTACGAAAGCTTAAGGTATTTATCTAAGGAAGATATACAGGAAGCTATTCCACCCATTGGACTTCGTGCACGTTTCTGAGAAAAGTTCTTTAGTTAGAGAAAAAATGAGGTATGTTTATATTAGACTCTGAGGTATGTTTATATTAGAAGAAATAAAGTTTTATAATTAAACGTCGTAAATTTATTTTATATTCTTCAATAAAAAAAAAAAATAAAATCACCTTTAAGTTCTTTTTATTTCAAAATGAGGTTAGGATTCAGCTGGATTTCATGATTTTATAATGATTCAACAAGACCATCATAACGATTTAACATGATTTCATAACGATTCCACATGATTTCATAATGATTCAACATGATTATCATAATGATTTTACATGACTTCATAATGATTCAACATGACCATTATAATGATTTTACATGATTTCATAAGAATTTAACATGATCGTCATAATGATTTCACATGATTTCATAATGATTCAACATGATCATGATAATGATTTTACATGATTTCATAAGGAATCAACATGACTATCATAATGATTTTACATGATTTTATAATGTTTCAACATGAAAATTTGTTGCTATTCTTACATGAAAATCACAATGATTTTACTATAAATCTCTCTGAAGCAAAATCATTGGGGATACATGTAAAATTATTAGGTTTCTAGTTGATCTTACAATGTTTTTTTTCTGTGTGTATGATTACTTTCGGCAACGGTACTAAAAAAGGGCATCATCGCTATATAGCCACACCCACTTTTTGAGAAATCATTAAAATTGACTAATGGGTCGATTGAGCTTAAATGTTGGCTTGGTTTATACGGTTACTGTCAGCAACTGTGCTAAAAATTGGTTTCCACGCCCTCCTTTTACCGCCCACAAACCAATGAAAACGTTTTGCTTTAACAGTTTGGGTCGTATTAGACAAAAATTTTGTAATTCAGTTCATATGGTTACTCTCGGCAAGTGCACTAAAAATAGGCCTGTCTCACTTTAGTTAAACACACTTTTCGGGGAAGTAAAGTGCGCCAGGCTTAACCTAAACTGAGCTGAAATTTGGGCAGTCGATTTGTTACGATTACGAGATGGCTCAAGGAAAATTGCCGCTCCCCTTTTTACCGCTTGCAAAATAACAAAAATGCGATATTTTGCACAGTTTTGATCGTATTAAACTAAAATTTGGTTATTTAGTGCATATGGCTACTTTCGGCATTTATACTGAAAAAGGTGAATGTATTTGGCATTTTTTGACATTTTTTGTTTATGGCAGTAAGGCGGTCTGTGGCAGAACAACGTCTGCTGAGGAGAGTGAGTGTTCCTGTGAGGTTTGGTAACGTTTGGACGAGGGGGCGTGGTACCTACCATACAAGCCAAATTTGCGCTATCGACCACAAACCAAATAAAGGATATATATCAGACGGTTTCGATCGTAAAAAACTAAGAAAAAACAGATGGTTACTGTCAGTGACTGTACAAAAATGGGCGTGGTCACATTATAAATACGCCCACTTTTTCGAAATCGTGGCAATTCCGGAGTTCTTCACATTTTTATAGTGAAACTTGCTGTGTAGGTACTCCATGAGGCAGTCACGATACATTAATGTTTTCACGCCCACTTTTACCGCCCACAAATCAATATCTGTATATATAAAAATGAATCGTGATTTGTTCGTATGATTAAAACTTGAAAACGACTGGACCAAATTGGAAACTTCCTTCTACGGGTTTTTTCGTAACTGCTACACAAAGGTTTTGGAAAAAAATAATGCCACACCCCCTTTTATTGCCAACAAATTAATAAAAAAGATTTATTTAAGACGCATTTGGTCGTATTAAATTAAAATTTGGTAAATAAGTTCGTATGCTAACTGTCATTAACTTTAATAAAAACGGGAGTGGTCACACTTCATTTACGCCTACTTTTAAGAAAATATCAAAATACTTAGAAACTATTGGTCCGATTGAGCTCAAATTTTGTAAGTGGCTTTGCTTTGAGTGCGAGATGGTTTAAGAAGAAAAGCCACACTCCTTTTTGCTTCCACAAATATATAAAAAAGTTGTGTTATCGAATAGTTTTAGAGTTATGGGTCGCACAGCTTAGAAATGCGATATCGAATTGCTTTGAAGTTATAGGTTGACAGCTTAAGAATTCGGTATTCGACCTAAATTTATACATGCATTCAGTATTCGACTTCAATGTACACATGCAGTTTCATTGATTTAATTTTATGTTCATTGGTAAGAGGGGCGTGGCACCTCCCATTTAATGTAAATTTGCGATACCAAATATCATTGAAGTTATAGGTCGCACAGCGCCAGAATTCAATATTCGACCTCAATTTATACATGCAGTTTCATTAATTACATTTAATGGGCGTGCGACAAAGAGGCGTGAAACCTCCTATTTAACCCAAATTAGAGATATCAAAAAGCTTTGGGGTTATAGGTCGCACAGTTTTTGAATTCAGTATTGGACCTCAATGTACGCATGCAGTTTAATTGATTACATTTTATGAGCGTTGATCAAGGTGGTGTGGCACCTCCCATACAACGAAAATTTTTGATATCGAATAGCTTTGGAGTTCAAGGTCGCATAGCTTCGGAATTCAGTATTCGATCAAAGTTTACGCATGCAGATTTACTGATAAAATTTTAGTAGTACTATACAGCTAGTACTATTATATAAAAGGAGACTCACGAAATTTTCAGAATAATCACGGATGCTGTAATTCGGCCCTGTGTTGCATTAAACTGGGGCCGAATTACAGCATCCGTAATCGCGCAAAATTGTACAAGATTGATAGGCACTTGTCTCGTCGTGCCCTTCGTAATTTTGCTCGATCACGGATGCTGTAATTCGGCCCCTGGTCGCAAACATGTTGCCAACATGTTGCGCACATGTTGCGCACATGTTGCTTCATATGAAGGTTTCGGTATAAATACATTGGTTAACAACTTTTGTTGCAATTGCATTACTTTTCAATTGCTCCATGTGTAAAAGGCCTAAGTTTGACACATTCATGTACACACACATATTGCCTTGAGTTGAGAAGCACTTTTGATAACAACAATATTGTTATGTATATTATTTCAACAATACCGTAGCATGGCAAATGGCTCAGTTGGCTAAAGCTATAGATTTTACTTTTGATTTTTGGAATCTTGAGTAGTGGGTTCAAATCCCATCAGAGACATAATTTTTTTTTCATAATTGCTTTTAGTTTTGGTTTTTTTTAGTTTGTTCTGTATTTTTAGTGATTTCGTTCAGTTTTTTTGCATTAATTTCTTATAATAGCAAAGCGAACGCGTTAATTGTCTTACTCTTTGCTCGTACTCTTATTCTTCAACGCAATGTTGGACGACGACGCAAGAAAAAATTACAAAGACCCAATTTTGGACGATCACGTCGGAAAACGAACGAAGCTTGTCACGAAGTCTTCATTTTACCTAAACCGGGCATTAATGAAGCAAATTAAGCGACGATAAGTCAACAGCTGCGATGGTCGAATCGGTAAGCCTATGCACTTACACTCACGAGGCCGAGGTTCAAGTAACCAGATAATAGAAGTTTTTTAATTTAATGTTAATAATACACGTACAAAAAATCTGTTAGCTAAATTTATACTGCGATTAAGCAGAACTTGCGCTTAATTTCTCAGCCACTTTAAAATTACACTATATTTCAGCTGAAAAATTGATCCTGAATACCAAGCATATTGCAGCTTGATTTAAGTAATATTTTTAATGGAATATTAATTTTGATATTGCAGAAAACATCGGCTGGAAATTAAAAAAATTTCGACTGGAATATTTATTTTAATATCGCAGAAAATATTGACTTGATTTAGAGCAATATTTTCTGGAGTGGGAATTTCGATAGCTCAGCAAATATCCGTTTAATTTAAGTAGATTTTAACTGGAATATTTATTTTGATACTTCAGAAAATAATTTCCTTGATTTAACCTTACATTCGCTGTGAGCTATCGGTGGCCACGATTTTCTTAATCGCCACTGAATATGAGTATTTTTTTCAATCCGTGTAATTGAAAGCAAAGACAATTAGGGATTTCACAAGCTGTCGTATTGTCGTATTTCTTTACAACAGATGTATATTTTTTGGTGTTGCCTTCCACATAAAACTAATTTACGGCAATACAATCGCGTTTGGTATGTATACTGTTTGTCGTATTTCACCAGTGCTTTCTTTCTTGTTACGAATTTGTTATTACCGTCATCACTACCATAACAGCTTTTCTTTTTATTTTGCGAGGCAAACATGTGTAATGTTTTTGTTTTAATTTTTATGTTGTTAAATGAAAGGACCTGCCTCGAGTTTTTGCCGGCGCTTAAAAACGCCACTGGCTCTAAGTAAATTATTTTATTTAGCCGGCATAAGAATGCACTTAAGCTTGAAATATTATTTTTATTCAGCCGGCATAAAAATGCGCTTAGGCTTGAAATAAATAGATGCAGCTGATTTAAAGCTTGTAGAATTAATAATCTTTATTTTCAAATTTTTGGTACTTATAAAGCCAAACAACGGTATTTTGAAAAAGTGCATAATTTTTAACATAAAAAGTGCGTGAGTGAAAAATAAATATAAACTTAATGCGTAAGTGCGTTATGCAAAATATAACAAAATATATAAACATTGAAAGTGCGCGAGTGAAATAAATAGAACATTAGCTTAGTGCGAAAGTGCGTAATGTAAATCTAATATATAACCACGGGTCATTGTGCGTGGTGAATAATAACAAACATAAATACAGTGCAACCAAATAGTTTGTGTACGTTTGGTTGCTTAACTCGGTGCGCACTACACATGTTTAAAGAAGAAATTGAAAGTTTTGACGTGCCTTTTTGATTCATAACAAGATCAAGTCTATACTTTTCGCACAAAACTCTTTTTATTTCATTCTTTTCGTTTTGTTTAGGCATTTAAAAAAAAATTTTCTCCAGTCAGCTGTATAAATACGACATACAACAAAATAAACCCTTAGGGTATGTTCACAGATGTATTTTTTTATTGAAAAGGCAATACGACATACATCAATACGACAGCTTGTGAAAATCCTAAATATATTTTTTTCGTCGTATACACAAACATGGCGTAACATGGGCATTTGCAAATGTTTTGAGGGGAGTTGCCGGAATTGAGTTACATGCATAAATTATGTTTTGCAGCCTTACCAGCTTTTCCCCACTTTAGATTGTGCTAGTCTATCTTTACGAATTTATAAAAGCATTGTGACAAGAGTACGATCGAATATTCGGTTTCGATTTCGGTTACGGCCAGTTTCGGCCCTTTTTGTCAGTTTCGGCTAGTTTCGGCTATTCGGCTACTATTTTGAGTGTATACGCAAGATATTAAGTATACAATACTTTTGTAATAAAAAATAAAATAAAAAACGATCTCTTTTATTATTATAGTAACCTTCATTTAATTATTATTCAATATTCAAATAATACATTTTTTGTATTGTATTTTTTTCTTATGTGTATGAAAGTACTTTTTTTACTTTTAACAAAACAAAAAAAATATTTGTGAAAACTTAAGTTTTCGTATTGATAACCAGTTTCGGTTTCGGCCTAAATTCCGGTTTTGGTCGGACACTAGTTGTGACAATGCAAGGATGTTTGGCAACCACAGGAGAACCACTGAACCGATTAAGATGATATAGGTACCAGAGAACTGCATTGAGTATTCGAATTCTTTCGGATCATACCCGAGTGTCGTGCTGTTCTCAACTCAATCCATACTTAATAATATGTGTAAAATACTTAAAAGCATTCGGCTCATTAGCATTTTTTCGGGTATAAGTACATTCTCATATCCGAGAGCTGCGTGACCCGAACCACTTTGAGCCGTTTTCAATGAGTGCGTTGAGTAAGTTTATTACAAAGGCGCTCGATCCGAATGTATTTTGAGTGAACTCTGAGTACTGCTCCTTCTCTGCCAACGTCTCTTATCGTTAATTAGTTTTTTTTTGCGTATGCGCTTATCGTAAGTATGGGTCCGCCAAATATTGTTTTTTTTAAATTCTATAAAAAAAAAACAACTGGATATTTTCTCAAATTTCTTTTTTTATTTGAAAGTAAAATTCTTCCGGTTATTAATGAAAAATAATTTCATTCAAACGGCTGCCTCGGCTGGCCATGCAGTAGCCTACACGATCGGTCCAATTTTTAAGCACATTAGCGATTGTTTGCAGCTGTATTTCACCAATAGCTTCACGAATATTGTCCTTTAAAGCGTCAATTGTCTCTGGCTTGTCGGCGTAACACTTATCTTTCAGAGCACCCCACAAATAATAGTCCAACGGTGTCAAATCGCAGCTCCGAGGTGGCCAAACGACATCAGCTCTGCGGCTGATAATGCGATCTTCAAAAACAGGGCGCAAAACATCGAGTGTAGCTTCAGCTGTGTGGCACGTAGCGCCATGCTGTTGAAACCAAATGTTGCCAATATCCTCCTCTTCAATTTTTGTGAACAAAAATTCGTTCAACATGGCCCGATAACGATCGCCATTGACTGTAACGGCCACTCCTTGCTAATTTTTTGAAAAAAAAATGGCCCAATTATGCCTCTGGACCAAAATCCGCACCAAACAGTGACGGGTTTTCTGTGCCCCAAATGCGACAATTTTGCTTGTTTACATACCCGCCAAGAACAAAATGAGCTTCATCTGAAAAGATGATTTTTTGGCAAAATCGGCATCTTCTGTAAGTCAATCGCAGGCCCACTTAGCGAAGCGAAAACGTATTGGATGGTCAGTTGGCTTCAACTCCTGAACCAATTGGACTTTGTATGGCGTCAAACCAAGGTTTTTATGCAAAATTCGTCTCAGTGATGTCTCCGAAATGTTCAATTGTTGAGAACGACGGTGAATTGATGTTGATGGCGCTTCACGCACACTTTCTGCCACAGCAGCAATATTCTCGGGTGTACGCACTGCTTTTGGCTTTTCACGCTTTGGTTTATCGATGAGGATGCCAGTTTCTTTCACTTTTTTCACAAGATAACGAATATACGGAGCTGACGGTGCTTTTCTTCTTCTAAAATCCGAACGCAATTTTCGCACACATTCTGCAACATTACCATGATTTTCAAAGTAATGTCGCAACATATCCCAGTGTTGGTCAAGCGTATAAACAACCATATTCGTTCAGCGGAAGGATAAAACTAATTATCTGTCAAATCAGACATGAGCTAAGTGTTACCATTCACGAAATAAGCACTAGTTGAAAAAAAAACGTTAGATGGCGGACCCGTTACTTGTCTGCAGGCCATGTGAGCTCTCATATTTTGTTTGTTTTTTTCGAAAACTCGTTCTTGGTATTTTATTGTTGCTTTCTATGGATAAAAAACAATAACAACGCTTGTGATTTTGTTTTGTTATGGGGTCCATGCACAGGCGAACATGTTTTGAAACATGTCCGGTTGCATGCCATGTATACCTGTGTATGGCGTTGTTTGGGGACAAATTTGAAGGTTTGTGAGTTGGTCTCAAGTAGCATATTCTTATTAGTTAATTTTTCCGAAACTATGGAAACTACAAGAAATAAAAAGGAATCATTGCTGTATGCGAACACGTTCAGAAACATGTTAAAGAAGTGTATGGTAAAAACAAAATACGGTACGCGTACATGTTTGGAGATATGTTCGCTTGTCTATGGGCCGCTTTAGCCATAAACAAAAATAAAACAAAATTAAAAGGGAAAGTGGTTAAAAGTTTGAAATAAATACCAAAACTAATAGTCTCTTTTTGAGATTTTTTTTCTTTGCGTTGTTTAAGAATATTCTAACTAGCATAGGGCTGCCACAAGTCAACAGCATTTGGCCGGGACAACTTTGCACATTTTTTTTTATATTCCACAAAAAAACAAATACGCAATTTTAATATTATAAATTGCCGTTTATTAAAAAAACATAAATCAAAATAGCTCACAGGTACACATAGTATGTAATACATTCATAATTTATAAATCTTATAAAAAAAACAAGAAATATCAATTCAGTCATTAAGGTAAAGAAATAATATTGTTTTGACTTATTCAAAATAAAGGTTCGGCCCGACCATATTTTGCAGACTTTATTGATTCACCAAGAACATGCTTTTGCGTTTAAATATTTTTATTAAA
The DNA here is from genome assembly GCA_963920525.1 of Dichetophora obliterata. Lineage (NCBI taxonomy): Eukaryota > Metazoa > Arthropoda > Insecta > Diptera > Sciomyzidae > Dichetophora > Dichetophora obliterata. The sequence continues at coordinate 143,994,849 of OY986439.1, forward strand.
TTCTGTGCACGTCATAGAATAATGAAAATAGCATTGCATAATGCTTTCCAAGGTTATGTTGAGATAGTTACTTTCCTTACTAATTTGCGAGAAGAACAGTGAAAATACTCGCTATATTTACACGCATTTGCAAAAAAATTTGTTCAGTTTTTATAAGCTTTAATTTAACTTGCTTCGTTCGTATGTATGTATGTACAGTGTTGCGCAAAAAAAAGCAACAAAATAAGTGCGCTGCAACAAAATCGTGTATCTTTTTTAATATTGGGGACACACAAAAATGATTATAGAAATCAAAGCAAACTGATGGGTTAACATTATTTCCCAATTGTGATCGAATAACCGCAAAATAATTTTCTAGTTGATCCTGGTTCAATCTTCCAAGAAAAACAAATGAAATGTTTCGATCTTCTAGCAAATCCTCTGACATATACAGCATTGATTTCAATGTGTATATCAAACCCTCGATGCAGTAATTTTTTTTTCCATGGGGTAGCTTTAATTTGATGAGGAAGCCTATGAAATCCCTAATTTGTTCGATTTTTGGAGAGTCCGTCGTAATTGGAAGTCTGTTAGGATTGCTGTGATCGGTGCTTTTAACATTACAAAAATCGAATCCTTCATTGAAACGTTTGACAAACGCTAAAGTAGCTTCGGCATTCGCTTTGTTGACAAAGTTCTTAAAAAGATCTTTGTCAATACAATATCGAATGCCAGCAGCCACAGATTCGCTAAGGACTTGGACAGCCGGACAAACTCTCATCTTCTGAAAAGATGTAGGGTTTATGTGGCTGTCTTTCAGTTTTAGGGACATTTTGAGGGAGTCCGATTGGTCTAATTGGTGCAGTTCCCTGATAACACCCCAACTAGCTACCCCATTCTCTGTCTCTATATTGCAGCTAAGTAAAGTATTCCTAATACTTTTAAAAAGATGACAATAGTCACACAAAATATAAATTTTTTCATTCTTATATTCAAAAAAGTGGGCCTGAAATTTATTTGTTAGGTTGCCGAAACATTGCCTATTCGCGGTGCCTTGATCGCTTACAATCACCCTCAACCTTAAACCACACTCGAAAATACTGTCTACTACCTCAAGCAACCTTTTCATTAATTCTACCCCAGACATTCCCTTCTCCGTACAGTAGAAACTGTGGACGTATTTCCAACTGTCTACCAAGCCCTTCACCATAAACACCATAAGTTTATTGGCAAGGGCATTGGTACGTCTACCTCCTCCCAGGTCAACAAAACCGTCAACATGGTCCTCTGCCGGATTGTATTCCAATTCTCGTCGGAGACATACTTCATCCAGCAGAAGAACACAGTTTCTGGATTCAGGCTGCATGTTGACGGTAATTTTTTTTAGGTTTTCAAGAACCAAACTGTTGGGCCCTGGGAGGATGATTTTGACAGGTCTCCACCTGTACAGAGAAGCCAGACTGGGCAGATTGAAACCCAACTGCTGCCGCATGAACTGATAACACTTTGAAGATGTAAAGTTTATCGACTGGGCAATTTCTTTGGTAAATTCACTATACCAATGCAAATTCTTCGTCGTTATCAGTTTTGCAAATTGTGAGGCAGCAGTTGGAGGTTCACTCTCGGTAGCAGAAGTATTATGAGCCTCAAGCTCTTTTATTTTCTCAACAAGAAGCAAATTTTCTTCTTGAAGCTTATTGATAGCTTTTTCAACAATATCAGTTTTTGCCTTAAGTTCTTCTTTGCTTTTTAAACTTTCTTTTCTATAATAAATTGCATTTTTGCAATATATGTGGCAATTTTCGCAACATTTTTCTTTTTTAATGGCCTCATCCAAGTCAAAAGACTCGTAGGCAACTTCGGACTCGTTAAAGTCATTTAAGAAGTATTTAGGGAAGGCTAAGGGACTTAATTTTCGGGGAGCAACAAAAGCTTGGTCAAAGTGTTTGCCACAAATAAATTAATGTTTCAAATTAGTTTGGAGATAGCAGGCCTCCACCCACGCCAGCCTCCTTTCCGGATCCTTCGGGAAATTGTGGATTGGCGTTTCGCGAGCTGTTTTGCCGCAGCTCGCAATGCTGCACTGACGCACTGTTTCGCGAAGCGTTTGGTGAGCGTAAAGTAGCGGCATTTCAAGTTTGAGCTCATCATTATTCTCTAAAATTTGAGCAGAAAGATACAAAAAAGTTTATTAATATGCAACTTCTTGGTGTAGTTACATTTAGAAATTAGAAAAATTAAATCTTTCGCAAAATCTTTATTATCATTTTGTGTAAAAAAAATTTGTTTTTGTGACAACTGTAGGATTAACACGCATTTTATATTTCTAAACATTTCCAAAGAAATGAAATGTCGCAAAATTCGCATCTACATTAAATATTGTATGAAAATATTTATATATATAAAAAGACATTTTTATGTGCAACTAAGATTTGTGAAAATGCAAATGACATCAATGGCATTCAAATATTATTTAATTAAAATTTATAGAAACACAATTTTTTTTTTTAAATAAAAAAGTACAAAAATATGTTGAACTGTACCGTTAAGTCAGTGTAACTATGTTTTATAAAATTGCACATCTGGCTACCTGTCATATGACATAGCATTTATTTGCAAAAATTCTTCCAGCTTAGCGCAAAAATTATTTTACTGTTTTTGTCATCAAAACAATAAGGTACCCCCTTTGATTTTTTTCGCGAAATTTATTTTTTCCAAAATGTTGTTTTTATATTTATTACAAAATTTAATTTAATTTAATTTAATTTAAAAACTTACCTAAATAGAGCGTTGGAACTGCGCCTAGCTTTAGTTTTTTGCTGCCAATACAGGGAGCTATCGAAATGCCGAGCACAGACTCGACTGTAAGTAGTTACTTTACTTGGCTCCAAGTCCAAATTTGAGCACCATTTCTTCATCAAATCCGGGTCCTTTGTTGGAAATCTAAACAGTGACATGTTTGCGTAATCAGCAACACCCGCACAATTCGTTACGGCACACTTTGGACACGACATTTCACCAAAAAAATCAGTTATTTATCAAAGACTACTCTTTGTATTTATATCAAAAAATATTTTGCAAAAAAATAACTCGCAGTTATATCGCAAAAATAAAGTTAATCAAAAATCAAAACGCACACGGAAGAAGATTAATTGGCATTCGCAAAATCAATCAAAAATCAAAACACGGAGCACAAGTACATTAATCGGCATTCGCAAGATCAATGACATTTCTGTTACCACAAAAAGTACAGGCACCTTGCAGATAGATCTTAGGCCGCATCTCTTTTGCCCAACGATAGCGCAATTACCACAAAAATACAGCCACCTTCCAGATGGATCTTAGGATGGATCAAAAACACATTAGAGCAATAGGGAACACACGTCATGCATCTCTATTCCCCCAACGCGTTTTTGAGTTAAAGTTCGGCTCGGGTCAGCAATAAGCGTTTACTATAGACACATTCTTAGAAATTGCATGATTGAGTGGTTTTAAAACACCAACAATTGAAAACCAAAACTGAAAAAGAAATGAATATGTATGTCAGACATAATTTTGCTTTATAAAATGAATAAAAGATGAATTGATTGCTTTATTTATTAATTGATTAATTTTATTAATTTATTAAAAAATCTATAAATAAATTCATAATTCATAAAAAGATGAATTTATTGCTTCCTTTATTAGTTGATTAATTTTATTAATTTATTGAAAAATCTGTTTGCTAAAATTAAAAATCTTTAAATACCTTCAGCAAATAGATTTTATACAAAATTTTAATAAAATCTCAAAATAAAAAAACAAGGAACTTTATGTCGCCATAACAATTACTGTTTAAAGAAGGTCATTAAAATGAGAAAAAATATCTTTAAATATTAATACCATTTTTGGATTATTAAACAAACACAATTAGTTTTATATTTTGGATTGATGGAATTTTAATGTTTCAAACTTTTATATGGTATTTAATATTTTAAACACTTTCGTAAACATTCTGAGTTTGTTTTAAATAAAATAGAAAATTTTCTAAATACCTGCAACAATTGACAGAAATTTGTATATGTATATATTTTTACATAAAGAAAGTATATACATCTCATATATGTGTATATACTGTGTAGCTCAAAAATGTATAATAATTTGAAAAGAGGAAAATTGGAAAATTCCTTTAATTTACCAAATCCAATGTAGCTAAAAATTGAAATCACGTAAATCAATTTATCATCATTTAAATAGCTGGAAGTTGGTAAATTCATTTAATTTACCAAAAGCAATGTAGCCAAAAAATTTCTTAAATACATTGTACCTGCAAGAACTAAAAGAAATTTATAGATAAAGGTCATATAAAAATACTATCATAATTTAAATAGCTGGAAATTGGTAAATTCATTTAATTTACCAAATCCAATGTAGCAAAAAAATTTTGCTTCAAATTAAAAAAATTCCTAAATTCATATAGTTCCTAGAAATTGAGAAAAAATTTAGCTTCAAATGAAAAAATTGGCTGAATTCTTCATAGTACCTGGAAATTGATAAAAAATGTAGCTTCAAATAAAACATTTCAACCTGCAAGAATTAAAATAAATTTATAGGTAAAGGAGGGCATAAAAATGTTCTCATCATTTAAAAAGATTGAAATTGGTAAATTCATTCAATTTACCAAATCCAATCTAGCTAAAAAAATATAAACATTCATATGAGTGCAAGATTCTTATAGGAAACAAAAAAAGTCATACCGAAGCGAAAAGAAACAATAGCAAACTATTTTCTTTTCGCTTCATCACACGCTTTCTATTTTCTATTTCTTCGCACTCATACAGATCATTCTTCGCTAAGCGTCGAAACCACAAAGCAACGTCAGCTAAGCACAGCTGATCAAAGTCAGGCGACAAATTTCGATTTTATCGCCTTCCTTCACATCCACATTCGTCCAACACTCACTAATCACAAATTTCTGCACAAACGCAACTGTGCAGAACTGACAACTCTTTACTACTCTTTGATAATACAGCGTTGTAGTTGTAGTTGTCATACTATTAAATTCTTTGGCCCAGCGTTTCATAAACCCGAGCATAGAAGACGCTTTTTTACAAATGTAATCAATATAAACGTTAAACGTTAGCTTAGAATCCATGCATATACCAAGATCTTTGACAGCATCTACACGACTTAAAGCAGTATCTTTTATCTTATAATCAAAAATTAAATTATTCCTTTTTCGCGAAAAGGTCATAGTTTGTCATTTATCTGGATTTAGAAACATATTATTTTTAGAACACCAAATTTCAAAGGATTTCAAATCAGACTGGAGCAGATCTGAATTGTCTTTAGCATCTATTGTTCTGTATATTTTCATGTCATCTGGTTACATGTCATGTGGGTTACATCATTAATGGCTAAAATAAACAGAAGTGGACCAAAGTGGCTACCTTGAGGAACACCTGAATCAGCAATAAATTCAGCAGACAATACGCCTCGAAATCGTATTTGATAAGATCGCTCTGTCAGATACGATTGAATCCAGTTTACAAAAAATTGTGGAAAACCCATTAACTTTAAACTTTAGTTTAAATAGAATTAAGTTGTGTGGGAGTTTATCAAATGCTTTACTAATATCAGTGTAAATACAGTCGACCTGGTTACCTGAATAAAATTAATTTAAGCAAAACGTTGTAAAATCGAGGAGATTAGACACAGTAACAAATCCATGCTGACGAGTTGTCATGACCTTCACACAGTGAATTTTCACACGATCATACACGAGCCGCTCAAAAAGTATTTTAATCGACGAGAGTTTCGCGATAGGCCTGTAGTTGGTTATATCGTTCTTACATCTTTTTTTTATAAATAGGACTTATGAAAGATTTTTTCCAAAAAAGTGGAAAAATACTTTCGCTAATTGATTTATTGAAAAACATGGACAGTGGTTGACTTAGAACGGAACCACTTCGTGTTAACACTGCGGCAGGAATTCCGTCAGGTCCAGCATTAAAATCCTCATCTATCAATCCAATATACTTTAAAATATCCTCTGAAATAAAGGATATAGAATCCAACGAAACCCTGGGTGTAGAGTTCATATATCCAAAGTACTCTTCATCAGGATTGAAAGAGTCTGAACAAAATGACTCTTTAAAGAGATTGGCAAATAGACCACAAATTACGACAGGATCGTCAGTAAATCCGTCAGAGGTTTTAAATGATGAAGGGAATCCATCAGATTTTTTTTTTTTGGTGTTTATGAAACCCCAGAATTTCTTCGGATCAGACAATATTCTCAGCTTAATACTGTCTATATAATTTTGATATAAGGTAGCTGAGCAATTTTTAAAATCCAGAAACAAACGCTTGTAGATTTCTAGGTCATTCAAGTCTAAGCTACAGACATATTTTTTCCATGCCTTATTCCTGCGGTTGCGAAGAATCTTTAACTCCTTTATGTACCAGGGGTAAGCACAATTTTTCGGAAATTTGAGGCTATATGGCAAGGACAGAGAAAACATAGCAAACATTTCCATATAAAAAAACTTAATTGAATCATCAATAGTGTTATTATGAACATATTCTAAAATAACATGAAGTTTACTTTGAAGAAAATGATTCAACTTCAAAAAGTCAGCTTTTTTAAAATTGAATTCATAAACTTTATCTATTGAGTTAGACTTTACTATATTATCCCTGTCTGATTTGTACCATATGCTCAATGGTGGATGGTATTCATCGACAGCAGTCAAAGCATGAGGGGCCCTCTCAACAATCACATTGTTACTGGCTGTAGTTAAGACCAGGTCAAGAAGTCTTTCACGACTATTATGTATTTATAACAGTCGTGAATAGACTCACTTGTTGTAAGTCAGAACATATATTATCAACAAATATATGCTCTTGGCGAGTCTTCGAGTTAGATGCACAAAAATATGTATCATCGTCAGAAGATTCCCATTTCAAGTCAGGCAGATTAAAATCACCTAACAATAAAATGTCTTCATTAACGTCAATTATGCTTATAACGTATTGTATGCAATCTGCAAGGCTTGCATAAACTTATACACTGCTCTTAGGAGAAACGTATGCATTAATAAGATATACATTAGAATTGCAATGTACAACCTTAACGCATATAAGTTCGATGTTAGCAGAGCAGGGAATAACAATAATGGAACTAACGAAGGAGTTCCTTACAGCTAATAAGACACCTCCACCGACAGCAGAAGTATTGTCAGCGAGTCTATCTATTCTATAAACTTCAAAACTGTTATCAAACAATTCTAAGTCAGTAATGCTTCCGTTTAATCAAGTTTCAGTCAGTGCGATAATATCCTCAGAGAAATTCTGAGACATTAAAAATATGTCTCGCGTCTTAGAGCGTAATCCCCTTACATTTTGATAGTAAAGGGATAGCCTATGCAGTTTTTTTGGGATTGACGAGCGGCTTGAGTCGTCCCTCTAGGCTTATTCTTAGGCTGAAACTCTGTAACAAGTATATTATCAGTCCACAAATTAGAGTTTAGAACAGTTGCAAACTCTTCAGCTGGAACTGTGAGAATAAAGGAAGCATGGGAAGGTTTATTACCTATTTTTTGCATGAAAAAAATGCATTTTGACTCAACAAGTTATTATGTTTGATAAAACTCAATACATTTTCAACAGTTGTGTCGGGCTGAAGACGTGAAATAAATAAAGTTTTTTCCTCGACACTGCCCTTAAGCTTGATAGATTTCTAGGCTCAATTGGAGTCAAAAATGAACTATTAGTCAAAGAAGGAATGTTAGAAGGTGACGAGGAAGTAACTGGAGTGTTCCTGTTCAAAAGCGGTGCTGAGGGCTGCTTGGCCTGAGAAGTAGATCCAGATGATTTTCGCTTCTTATTATTTTTTTTTATTTTTTCTTTTTCTTTTTGAGATAATGTGGTCTTCAGATGAAAGGATTGTTTGTGTCCCGGAAGAAACAGTCTGTGACAAAGTAAGCGGGATATTTTCCGAAATGGAATTTTCATCATAGACGCTAGTACTGGGTGCGGCCCTAACTTCACCAAAAAATGTTACAATTTCTCAAAAATTGTTGTTTAACGAGTTAAGACTTTTCCCAAAAAGCTTAATTTTTGAAAAAAGTTCATCTGAGGAAAGTGTCCTGCACGAAGCACAGTACCAGCGAAGACCTGATCGCAGAGATTTTAAGTCGTCAAGGCATGACTTGGAAATACCGGCACAAGATGCATGAAACATTTGCTCACATGGACCAGAACAGCTGAACATGGGGTTCAAAATGTTTTGGCTTTTGCAAAGTCCGTCTAAAGAACAAGCAACGATATTTTCTGCAGAAAAATAATCCATGTTTAAAAATGAGCAGATGCAAAATGTGCTTTTAGGGTTATTATATTCAGACAGTTTGAGCACAGTTTAGTAGAAAACAAAAAACAAAAACAACACTTACTGAGCTGAAGATAAACAAATCACCGCGCAAAGAAGAAACTAAAACACAGTAAGCATGCAAAAACAACAACAACAACAACACAGCATTAACTAAAAAAGTTAATATGCAAGAATTAAACTTACACAACTTAAATGCACAATTATTATTTAATAGAACAGTTGTATATTAATAATATTAGTATAGTACAATATAATATTTAAGTAATAACGATATTGAACTATTTTAATGCACTCACGAATATAACAAACAAAGTCTTTTACATAACACGATAAAACACAACCGACACCAACTAATAGACGAGATCAACTCAAATTTTTAAAGCATTAGTTGGATTTTTAAACACTTTTTATAAAGCCGGTTTTTCAGTGTTATTTTTTAGAGTAACTCAGCGGTCATCCATGGCTTAAGCCTTTTTTTATTTAAAACTGTGTGCATGACACTTTTTGTACAGTGACCAACATGTGGCGTTAAAGTTTTGATAAAATTATCGAAAGCTATTGATGTATCAGATTTATTGTATACGCTATCCCACGATTCATATAGAAGCATATTGTTCAGCTTGAAAAAATCTGTTTTATATGTTGCAGAAAGCTGTGGTGTATTTTCATTTTTATTCGTTCCAATATATTCAAAATTTATACAAGTTAAACAATGATCTGATATATGAAAACCACAAACTGAGCTACTAATTAAAATCTGTTTGGACCTATTTAAATGCACAAAAATATGATCAACACACGTTTCAGAAGAGTCTGTTATACGAGTTGGTTGATTTATGCAAAATTCAAGACCATTTGAGGAAAGCAAGAACAAGTAGTTGTCCACAAAAACTGAAGACTGTAAAATATCTAAATTAATATCGCCTAAAACTATCAGATGATCGGATTTATCAGTTGATAACAAATCATTTAAATCATCCAAAAAAACTTCTTTCGATGTGCCTTCGTGAAACCTATGAACACATATAAAGGAAAAATTCTGTTCAACAATTGAACAATTCACTTTTAACACATCAGAACTCTGAAAATTCAAGCATTGAAACTCACAATTTATATTTTCAACGACAAAAAACGCAATACCTCCAGAAGCGTATTTACTATTACAATTTGCAAAAAAACTATAACCGGGTAATTGAAAAGGGACTGTTCCTCCTCATATATGCATGTTTCAGTCATAAACATAAAATCGGGCTCTTTGATGAAGGAATCAAGATGCAGTAAGAACGTATAAAAATTTTTACGTATACTTCTAATATTTTGTAGAATTATATAAAAATTGTGAGGGGTTTTGTTTGGGTTAAGCAAAATACTGTTATAATTGACATTACTACAATGTTCTAAAGGAATATCATATAAATTATCACGAGGATCATAAACAGACTATTCATATTACACACAAATTCAATTTGAAAAGATAATTTATATTAAATAATCTTACTTAGATCCTCGAATGAGTTCAAAACAATAACTTTATCTCATTCCTTTTTGCGCATAAGAACCCTGCCTTCTTTAACCCAAACAAATTTAATTTTTTTTTCTATTTTATGCTTCTGAGCAGCTTTCAAAAGATCCCTAGTAAATACTGATAAGCTATCATTTATATAAATATTGTGGTTGCTATCACTACCAAAAAATCTGCTGCACAAGTTCTTCTTATTTTCAATTTTTTTCTTCATTAGTTCGCAATTTTTGTGTAGAGAGACGAATTTAAAACACAAAATATCCATCGTTGCATTGCTAGACGAAGAATCTCCACTCTTTCTAATCTTTTTGACGTAACATTCGTCAATATGGTCATCTAAAATGTTGATGTTCAGGCCCTTTGAGAGTATGTTTAGAGCTGAATCCAGTGCGTTGTTGTTTTCTAGATTTGGAACACCAACAAGTTCGATGCATTTTTCGCGATTTTTTTGTTGCAAAAAAACAGACCTCATTTTGCAATTCGTCTACTTTATTGTTTAAAATATTTTTTCTTATTGAACTTATCTATTAAACTAAGTGCATTAGCATTCATAGGTTTTAAAGCAACAATTTCATTATTAACAAGGTCAAGAGTGATTTTTGGCATATTTTCTTTTGGGCTCACAAAGATTTCTGTATTGTTGTAATTATTATAATAACGATGTTGTCTCGGTGGTTGATATTTATGATTCTGCGACGGCTGCTGCTGCTGTTGTTGTTGTTGTTGTTGGTGTTGATGTTGAATGACTTGTTGTCTTTGCGAAGTAGAGAGTTCTTGCTGAATATGTTGCTGCGATTTTTGTTGTTGTTGTTGTTGTTGTTGTTGTTGACGAAGCTGGATGTTAACATTTTGAGCAGTTAACGGAGATGGTGAGAACGAATTATTGTGCTTGTTTTTTCGACTGCGTTTTCCCCAATTTCTGCTGATTGATGAGCGGGTGCAAGCGGTGAAGAACGAAGTTAGGCGCGCCGAACAGAAGTGCAAGCAACACACAGATAATTTTTGTTGGCGTTTTGCCACTTTTGTCACTTTGGGTTATATTCACGCAGCTACAGTGAAAAAAGTCATTACAACTGTAACACTTAATTTTATTTTGACCGCGTTCGACTTTTGAATTACAAACGCAAGGCATTTTTAGCGCGATAAGAGTTGTATAAAGATGTAAAACAAGAACAAAATGTTTCGGAGCGACAAAAATGTGCGTGTTGACCCCACGACAGTTAGATTTGCACTCATCAATCATTCAGATTTGGAAAATCATTCAGAATTGGGCTGATTATGAAATTTAGTTATTAAAAAACAAATTGAATATATTGACCTTTCTTTGCCTCTTTTCATTATTTTTAGCCAATGCCTTCCATTTTTACTAAAAGAAAAAAGTATACGAAACATTTAAAAAACATTTACGAAAACGAAAAACTACATTTGTGAAACGGTGCAGACGATTTGAACATCATGGTAAACGAATTTATGTCAAAAATGGTAAATAACTGATATTAAAATGTTTCTCTTAGATATCATCATTATATAATAAGTTTTTAATAAGTTTACATTTTTTTATCACGGTATGATAAAATCAATGAATGCAATTATTTGTGATTTTAAATCATGTGACTTACATTCAAAATTAATGCATTCATTTTTCCAAATCATTGAATGTGATTTGAAATTTCAAGTTCCAATCAATGATTTCAAAAAATTAACGCATTCATTTTTTTAAGTCATTGATTGGAAATTATTGACTGCATTTACGCATTTACTGATTCAAATCATTGAAATCAGTCATTTTAATCCCAATAATATGATATTTTAAAATATCAGTGTGAATTGAGTAATACATATTTTATTAAACAATGTGTTTGGAAAGTGGAAAGGCTTTTTTCATGTGCATCTTTAATTAATACTCCACGCCGTGGTTCATTTCCAGAGAGTAACTTTCTGAAACTGCTGCTACTGCAAGTCAATGAATTCATTTAAATCGATGTTACTCCAATTAGTAATAAAAATAAAAATTCTTTATTCTGTGAAATACTTGGCGTATTCAAAAACATAATTGTGTTAAAGCAGTTATAATTTTTCTTTGTATAATTACTTTTAATAGCGTAATACGCGCTTTTTGTTTTGCTTTTTAATATACAAACTAATTGAAAGGTTGATTATTTGTGCACACCGTTTATGAATTCTACTCAAGAAGTTTGCTTTCACAGTAACGAAAGCCAATGGATTTTTTAGCCAATGGTTCAGTGAGATTTGTCCGGCTCATAAATTCCTGAGGCATAAATATAGTTGCTATGATAGACAGGATCAACTGGGCTTCATGCAGCTCTATTGATCCATTAGTATTTATCATACCAAGGTAAAATATATGCCAAAATATCAGTAATATTGCGAATGAAATGAATATATAAATTTGAATTGTGCCACTTCTAACAAAATAGTTTCAATAATATAAAAAAATTATTCAAATGAATGTATGCAATCACGTGAATACTGTCAATAATTTCCAATCAATGATTTGAAAAAGTGAATGATTTTAAATCATAAATGAATGCATTCTTTTACAGCTCTGATAGATGTTACTGCTCGCGTTACTGCGAAAGCTTTAAACTATCATTGATGGAACAATAGGTGTGTTTCTGTTCTCTACACTGTGTAAGATTTGTGTAACTTCTGGTAAGCTCGAGTAAAAATTGATGAGAGAGTAAAATGAGAGAGTAAAAATTAAATTTGAGAATATTAGCAAAAGTACGGAAACAGCTTCTAGCAAGTTTCGAGCACAAAACAGCTGATGTTGACAGCAAACAAGTCAAACGTAAATAGCGCCAATGAACATTGTCGTAATTTTGTTTGTGAAGTAAATTATTTTAAGCTATAAAATCTTTTAAGCTAAGTTTAAGGTTATAAAATAACTTTAAATAATTTATTTATAGTTAAAAATGGAAGATCGAAAGAAACTACAATTTGTAAATTTATTTTTAACAGCACAATTTGTGAAAAACATAAACAAACATTTAACATTTGCTTGTTCTTCTTGATACTTCTTCTTATTGTTGCTTGTTCTTAATTTACTCGAAGTCTTGAGTTCTAGCACGCTCTGTGCACATTCTGTGCTGGAGAGAGCGATTTTATGCTTGTTCTTCTTCTCCCACTTCTTACACAAAAAGTACGGAAACAGAAACGACTCACAAGTCCAAAACTGCTTATTTTAAAACATGATTTTAGAAAATTACAAATCTTTCAATAACTTTTTATTCGTGTTAAATAAAATAAAATTGAAATGTTGTTTTTTATATGAAACGAAAATAGATTCCTGAGGGGAAACAGTTCTTTTTCAATAATTATTTAATTACATTGGATTATAATATAATAAGTTTAAGATTTTAAATTTTTACATGGTAGGTACATATTTAATATTTTTATCGCAGGCAAAGCAGCGGCTAATTGATAGTATAGTATATTTGTAATTATTGGAGTGGTGTTTTATTGGGCACGAAACCTTGTTTTTCACACGATTTCGCCGATGTCAGGATACAAAAAGTGTTGCTAACTTGGCCTTGTTTGTCTTGAAAACGAAACCCTGCTATGCTGTCTGATATTTTCGTTTTGACTTAGCTTTTTATTATGTTAGCATTATTTTCCAATTTGTTAAAACTTTTTAATTTGTTAATAATACTTAGTTTCAATCAAAATCTTATTTTATATTTTTGAATTGTAATAATTATCTTATTTTAGAATTTTAGTTTGCTATTTAGGACCTGTTATGGTTTAGCAACCAAATAAATAAATAAGACTGACCTTACAACAAGATGTTCATGACAATGGAGTTCAATCTGATTTGAATAAAATTCTAAAACTTAAGACTATTAATAAATAAATTTAGATAAAAACTAACAAATACAAATATAAGAATTTATCAGAAAAGTCGCGTTACTGTTTACAAATACAATTTAACGGTTTTTTTCTGGATTTGGAATTTCAGGCTCGAGAAAAAAAATAATAAAGAAAATTTATTGCATTTGATAGAAAAATGAAGGATTACTATTAAATAGAGATTACTATTATTAATATTGCGAGTTGAAAGTGAATTCCATAGTTTGTTCGGTTAGTTCGGTTCCTACAACTCAATGTTTAAAAATTATTTCGTTCAAATGTTTCCCACGAATAGCTCTTAAATGGTCCATGTGGGTCCAACTTTCAAATTTCGACAAAATTAGATATCGGCGACGTTTCGATTGTTCACGGTTTTCACAAACTCTCTGCTACAGCAGAAATATTCTCAAAATTATGGAACTCTGGTTGAATGATGTATGTCCAACAGTGTAAAATTGGTTCGAAATTTGGTGATGGTTTTGACGCTCATAACGACCAAAAAATACTAAACACAAACGTCATATGGACAAGCCATTTGACACATAACAGCTGTCAAAACAACTAAGTTGACCTCTTATTGGATCACCCTTTAGAAACAGAAATAACATAGTTGTGGCGAGATGCAGTCAAGAGGTCACAAACAACGCTACTTATGTGCAGGTCCCAGAGCCTATAATAATTTACCAGAACTAATTAAAAATGATAACAAAACATTCTCATATCCTAAAAACTATAGAAAGTCCTTGCACAATAAAGTTTTGAATACATTTTTTTATCTTATTTCACAAAAGGCCTACCAAATTTCTGTTTCTTCCAAAAACGATGCAAAAATTGTTTTGTCGTAAAAACAATAATAACCGAAAATTGCATTTTGTATACTCTTTTATATGACGTATCATTCTTAAGAAAAAGCTGTTTCTGTTTGATACAAAATTTGATGCTCTACTATGAAAAATGTAATGGTAGCCCCTTTGATATTTGTAACGATTTGAATTTTCCTAGCATGTTGTTTTTATAAGTATTAAAAAATGCTTAGCATTCAAGAATAATTTCTGGTTTTTTTCGTATGCAGATCTACGGGGAACAAATTACAACTTTTAGAACTTATCATAAGAATATATTTTTCTTAAAAGACATTTTTTCCTCATTTTATATTACACTCTTAAAAATCCTCCCTATTTTTAAAAAAAATTCAAACAAAAACCGCAAAATAAAAAATTTTAAGAAATATTAAAATTCAAGAGTAACAACGAGTTAATATCAGCTAGTGTTAGATAATATTAAACTTAATTTTTTGAGTTGTTTTTACATTTTTGGTCACGTTACAAAATCTTAAACCCCTACCGTTACTTATCGTAGTGCATTTCAAAACCCCTCCCCTCACCCAAATTGGAAACCTAGTTTATGAACGATAGCGTCACCTGTCTGGGAGTAGAAAATATCGAAAAAATAGATCTGAAGCGTTTTTTCACAAAGGATCTGATCTCCCATGTAAAAAACGCATCTAATATACAAATTTAAAGAAGCAAAATGTCTAAAAGTGGCCTTAACTACCGATCAATTTTTATCCTACGTATTCTAAGAAACACGGTTTTAAAAACTTATTCTTACAAGTGAATGCAGCTCTACGATTGTTATTCATAAGGAGTCGATATGAATTCAGTTTTCACACATTATTCATAAGACATCATTTCGAAGTGCACATTTCGAACTGTCAACCCTTCCACCACTCTTGCTGCAGTGGCGGATACAGACACTCCATTTGTGGGGGAGCGGCGGCGATCCGAAAAATGTGACTTATTAGTAGTTGCAGATATTGGCGATAGTCGCCAATATTACGTGATAAGCATGTGAAAAAATTTATTTAAAAAGATTATTTCGGTGTATAAAAATTCAATTCACTGAAAATTCAAAATCTAATTTAAATTTGGCAAAATATAAAAACTGGTTACTTGACACAAATATGGAGATTTTTAAAAAAAAATCAGTTTTTCGATTAACTCAAATAAAAGACCAGTTATCCAGTCTTCAGAAACTTTATATATAAAGTTCATATGCATGAAATAAAAAAAAAAAAGTTAACATAAATGAAATGTAAATAAAATGAGACGAATAAAATTGTTGTCTTAAATTTTTAAATTAAATAAACAACAAAATTTCCAAACCCTAATTGAAAAATCTAATTACAACACAAAATTATTAATTTATTCGATATTCAAAATCGAATGACAGTTCTTTGCTAAAGTTTATATTTTTTATTCGAATGAGTGAGTAAATTATTCAATAGTTTAAATCATTTAATAGTTTCATGCACTATTTTGTTTTTTAAAGTAAATTAATTAAAGAAATATTCGAGCGAAGTGTTCGATAGTTGAAATCATTCGATAGTGCTCATTATTAGTTTCAAATATGTTTTAATTCTTAATGATATTCAGTTCCTCCACTTAAAGCCAATGTTATTAAAATTTTAAAAATGCTAAAGAAGAGGATACACTTCAGCATTCAGCAGTCTAATGAGTATATAAATAGTAGGGTGGCTCGAAGTAAATGGGAAAATAAAATGTAATACAAAATAATTATAAGGAAAATTATGCCAAAAAGCACTCTCAATTTCTGAACCTTTATTATGAAATACTAAGATATCGTGAATTTGAGGAAAATCGTTTGAGTCTCTAGCCACCGGAAATGCGGATGGACTTGCCTCCAATTCTTTTTTTAATTTGGGACCACCACATTAGTTTTTTAATAAATTTAATAATTCTTATTTACTTATTTAATCGATAGATCTTCACAAGACCTTTTCAATGAACCCCTTCGTCAAAATTTAATAATATTTTCGCAATTTGGTCAGATTTCCCAAGAAAAAATTAGACGAGAGGCAAATGATTGAATTAATCCAAATTTGTTTTTATTTTTCAACTAAAAAATGAACTCTTTGCGATAGCGAAAACGAACCTCGAGCGCAATCAAAATTTTTATGACGCTCAAGACCAGGATTAATGAAAGAGAATAAAAAAGGTGATGAACTTCATCATTTGATGCTTGTCTGAACTCTACCATTTGTAAAAAACTATGACGTTTTAATTTTTTGCACTAGTTATGAAAGCCAATAAAAAGAATTTTTTTACTGACTAACGTCCTTCTACTTGATACTCAATGATCACAAACAGTTTTGGTTAGTGTGTACGTGCTTTAAAAATTACGATCATATATATATAAAAAGAACCGATTTTGGAGACAAACTCATAGGCATTTCCGGTGGCTAGAGACTTAAACGATTTTCTTCAAATTTAGGATATCCTGATTTTAAAAAATGAGCCGGCCGAATATATGGCACTAGTACTTGAAATCATACCTTTCTTATTTGATATTTCATCTAAAACCTCTGGAGATTTTTTCAAGAATATCGAATATCTGTCCTATAGTTTTTTAACATCTTGTGTAGATAATGTAATTTTTCCAGGCAAAAGAATAAGAATACAGTACTAAAAATTGATATACATACAAAGTTGTTGTTGAAAAACAACTTTTTAATCCATGATCACATTATCAAGGAATATAAAAAGCATAAAAGAAGCTTTCAGAGGAGGGGGCGATCACCCCGAACGTCCCAGCGTTGATCCGCTCTTGTCTTGTTGTAACCACACTCGAACAAATGTAGCAGTTTAACGTCACGTAAGCGGCGTAACCATATAATTACAACATCGAAAAAAATGCATCCTCGTTGGCTAAAGCGATGGTGAGCGCTTAGACTTAACACGCTTTCCATGATTTACTTTTGTTGGTTTAACAACTTCGTGTAAGACAAAGAATCATTCATTCATACAAAATCTAAGCTTTGTGGTGCCTAAACAACAATAACAACATAGATGCATGTTTTACTGTCCGTCCTTACACTAGGTGAACAACAAATGAAGGATGATGCAAAAACAGAAGAAGAAGGTCGTGTTTGTGCCAAATTTGAAGAAAGGCGATAGAATGCACGACATCCTATAGTAATGGCGTTGAACCTGCTCTCTAAAGACTTGCTTCAGTCTTTGAACAAGCGCTGTTCATGTAGCATTTCCTCTATGCTTGTTGTCTCAAAAGCTGGCTTGTGCGACTGGTGAGTTCAGTATGAATTTATCGCAACAGGTAATAAAGAAATATTGCGTTCATTGCATATGACTCTAATTATAGCTCATTAATCAATAAAATATTCGTTTGTGATTACGTTAGAGAAGATCTTGTATGACCATTGCCACAAAACCACCAGTGGCGCTTTCCTAAGAGCAATGTTACGATCAGGGCCGAAAAATAGTAGTATTTTATTATAAAAACGGAATAAATCGGCAGATCTGCTGGCAACATTTTAAAAGTTCTCCCAATTTTTTTCTTTAATTCCCAAAAACATATTCATTGCAACATTAACACGTTCGCAACCACGCGTCACATATACATACGGGACCATCCGTCCTCCTTTAGTTTTGTGTCCTTGTTAAAAAAGTTGTCCTTTGTGTCCTCATTTCTTAAAATTGTCCTCTTTTGTCCTCTTTTTTAATTTTTAAGTATTTTTAGCTTTAAGTTTGCATGTTAATGTAGAATCATTACTTTATATTTTCAATATATATTTTGGCAACACACGTAAATAAACGAAAAGGAGCTGAACTTCGCAGCATAGAAAAAAGCTATTGCGAAAGGTTCTTCAAAGCTGTTTCTTTTGAGTTTGGGGTTTTTTTTCTTGTTTTGGTAATTTTGCAGTATAATTGTGTTTGTTTAATAATGACAAACTGGTATAAATATTAAAAAATTACTTTATTTAATTTGAATTGCCTTTTTTAAACAGTTATTGTTATGGTGACATAAAGTAAAGATTGGCTTTTTCTGTATTTTGATTTTTTTAATAAGTCCTGCATAATAACGGTAAATAAAAAGATTTTTCGAAAATATTTTGTACATAGCTCTAGTATATTGGAAAAAAATCCCGTTATTATGTCATTAATATTATTTACTGTTATTATTTCGATATCTTAAAAACCACAGATTTTCTAAATATTACAAATTTTTTAGCCTTAGAATAAGAAAAACTCGATTGAAATTTCAATTTTTGAATTTGCAAGCAAACATTTCCGCCATTTTCAAATCGATGTTCACCAAATTTTTTTTGTCTTAGTGACAAAATTTTTTTGTCTTAGTGAAATTAAGTGAACTTGGAGAAATGAGAAAAGATTTAACGTTACTTCACCAATTCAATGTTTTATATTGTTTTCACAAAACCTCTAAAATATTCAATTTGTGTTAAAAAATAGGCCAAAAGTTTTTTGTTTATTTTTTTCAATTTCCATTTTACCCACTCTTTCATAATACATATAGTTTTGTCACAAAGTTAAATAAACAGTTTCTATCATTAAAAATCACAGGCTACCACCCCCTATTATTGTTTGAAAAAAATTTTATTTTTCAAAGTGTTATATTTCTTACAATGCACAGTGTTTGATGTAGAAAACATTAAGTTTATTAGGTGGACAAAAGTCGAAAAATGAAAGTAATGGTTTTTATGTCAAATAAAGTTTTTTGCCAAAATAAATGTTCAAAACAATATATTCGAGTACGAAAATAAAAAACGTTTT
Organism: Dichetophora obliterata; assembly: GCA_963920525.1. Lineage (NCBI taxonomy): Eukaryota > Metazoa > Arthropoda > Insecta > Diptera > Sciomyzidae > Dichetophora > Dichetophora obliterata. The sequence goes on from OY986439.1 coordinate 144,014,200, forward strand.
GCACATGATGTTTTTACAACGTCGCAAAGTTCACATTCCAATAAAAAAAAAATAACAAAAAATATTATTTACATTAAAGCTTCTATTTGAGCCCATTTAAAAGAGTGTTACTAAATTTTTTTATTTTTTTTTTAATATGGGTATCATTTCTGGTTGTAAGTTTTTTTTCATTTTGTAGGTTTTCTCAATCATATCAATTTTAGTGTAGTAGAAAAAAGACTTTAAGAAATACACTGAAATTTACATAAAAATATAAAATTTTACTATTTCAAATCAAACAGTTTTAAAGTCTTTAGGCATTGGTGTTTTAGTATTGATAAGAATTACGTACCTTTAGACGCCGATGACCTATATTTTCTGCTTTTAAGAGAGCAATGTCCCAGTAGAATTTCGTCACCGAATAATAAACGAAGATATATTATACTTTGTTCGCGAAAAATACCTTCTGAAATCGACCGTTATCAATCAAGTTAATTATAATTAACTTAACTTAATTAATTTATTTAATAATTATTAATGAAGTATTAATAAATGCACTGTCAAAGCTAAAAATTCATAATCTAACGGTTCCTGGACGCAGAATATACCAGAAGCAAGTTAAATTTTTCGTGGCTCTTCTGTTAAAAGATTGAATAGGTCAAAGGCGTGTAATAAATTTTTTTTTTAAATAAGCCCTGTGGTTAGGCAAAAAGTTTTTTTCTAAATAATGTTCACAATTAAAAGAAAATATCTAATATAAATAATACCTAAATATAAAACACTTCTCAGCGCTTTGTAAAAACACTTAACAACGAATTTAAAACAGTTGCTTAATCATCATCTGACGAGATTTTGCCTGCTCATGGGACTTGTTAGATACTGTAAAATGTTTCTTGTGTTTTAAAAGTTGTAGAATGAAATACAATAAAAAATATTTTCTGAATATATACCAAAATATAACAAAATCCTGAATATGAAATAAAGCTTATTTCGTAGGAATGTTGGTTACGGTGTTTTGACTTTTAGGTAACGATATTTATTATCTGTGCATAAAATAATTTGTGACCACTTTGCCATCAAAATCAAAAATAAAAAAAATTTTATTTAAAAATTAGTTCCGTATATATACATATTTTTAAATTATATTAGTGGTATTCAATGAATCGAAGTTAACAGTGTATGTAACGTAATTGGCGAAACCTTTTTATGTAAGAATGTCTTAAATATCTTTTAAAATATTATTATTCTCGATGAAAGTTATGCAAACTTAATATTTCTGTTGCTTTACTTGTGGGTTTTAAGGAGGAAATAAAAGTCCTATATACCTTAATTTTTTGGGCCCGGTATTGCTTTTGCATATAAATCTTTTGTACATTAAATTTTTTTCGTTACATATTCAGTTCTTAAGTTGCAGACTTTTATCCCGGTAAACTCAAAATATCGAACACTGTGCAATGCTCAAAAATAATTTCTGTGAAAATATACATCACATATTTCAAAACATTTCAATGTTATGTATACACAAAAGTTTATGTTTTAGTAATTTAATTATTTATTTAGCATTTTTATTGATTTAAAGTACTCTCCGGCAGACGCAGGAGCCACAGACCGCCTTACCATTCGGAAAATAAAATGAATACATATTTTCACCATTTTTCGTATACTTGCCAAAAGTAACCATATGAACTGAACTACCAAATTTTAGTCTAATAATACCAAAACCATCCGAAATATAGAATTTTTGATGATTTGTGGGCAGTAATGAGGGTGTGGAAATTTTTTCCCTAAAACCATCTCGTACTCGAAACAAATAAACTGCCAAAATTTCAGCTCAATTAAGCTTAAACCTAGCGGACTTTGCTTCACTCCACACTTATCACTTGAAAAAGGGGTGTAACTAAAGTGGAATACTCCCATTTTTAGAACAGTTGCCGAGAGTAATCATGTAAACTTAATTACAAAACTTTAGTTTAATACGACCCAAACCATCTTCACTACTCGCTTATCCCCAAAAAAGAGGATGTAACTAAAGTGGAATACGCCCATTTTTAGTAGAGTTGCCAAAAGTAACCGTGCGAACTAACTTACCAAATTTTTGTCTTATACTACGTTAACATAGGGACAAATGACTAATTTCAGCTCATTCAGCTAAATGAGAAACGAAGTCATTTCATTTCCCATACAAATTCTCAGTTGAAATTCAGGGCCGTTTTCTTCACTTGATGCTAAGTCGAGAATGGATTCTCGCTGCGGTTTAGAATAGATGCTCGCAATATTTCGTTTTCTTCAATCCATGGTAACGGCGAGAATGGCAAATTTTGAATTCTCGAAGAATGCATTCTCGATGAGAATGCAATCTGAGCGAGCAAGCCAAAATTGGGTTGCTAGAGGCCTTAGCATGCAGATTTCCGCAATTTTAATGTGAATTTAATTTCTTCACGTCATTCTCAAAGTGAGTGCTATCGAGTTTTTTCTGTACAATTATAGAGCATATGGATTATTTGCAGAATTTGCAAAATCGTTTTCATCACTTTGAAGAGATTGTAGACGACTATTTGGGACGTGAACGACGTCAATATAAAATGCAGCCTAGAATTATATGGATAAATGAGATGAAAACGACTTCGTATACCGCTTTCGCTTGAAGAAAAGAACAGTCGCCACCGTATTAATATTGATTAAAGATTCTTTGAAATTTCGTGGTTCTTTAGAAGAGTTCTATGATATTGCAAAATTTCCGCGGACCATCGGCTCTATTGATTGCACGCACATTCGGACTCAATCGCCAGGTGGCAATGAGCCAGAAGTGTTTCGCAATCGAAAAGGCTGGTTTTCCATCAATGTGCAGACGGAGTCCTCGGCAAATTTTAAAATCTTTACTTTGGTGATCGTTGGCCAAGATCCACACACGATCAAACTATTTTCAATGGTTCGCGGATAAAGTATCGCTTCGAAAGTGGACATTTCGGTAATTTTATTTTGGTAGGCGATAGAGGCTATCGAAATACGATGTATTTGGCAACGCCTTTTCTCTAGGCAAGCGACGAAGTGGAATGGCTTTGTAATGAAAGCCAAATTCGCACTCGGAATGTGGTCGAACGTTCAAATGGGGTATTGAAGCGTCGTTTCCCTGTACTGGCATATGGAATCCGACTTAAATTGGAAACGGTAAGCGAAGTAATACTGGCGTGTTGTGTTCTACATAATATTGCCTTAGACGAGCGGGATTTTTTACCAAGAGCGGAAATAATTGGCTTTGACGAAGTGCTTCAGCGAACAGCTGAAGTGAACTTTGAAGAAGCATTAGAGCAACCAGGAAGAAATGAGAGAAATGTACGAATGAACTTTGTAAGTCAATATTTCCGAAGAGTATTAGCTGAAACTTTGTAAATAATAGACATACATATATACCTATTTTAACTTAATAAAAATCAATTTTTTACCTCAAACCAAATTTCAAATCATATATATAAATTGCACTATACATAAATTTATCTTACTTCTTGTATATACATACACACTTAAAAATTTGTATAGAATTTTTGCACTGATCGGTGTTTCAGTGAGTCCTACACCATTTGGTTTAAAAAACACCGTGCCAAAGTGTTGGAATTTAATATCCGAAAGAGAATATTTTCTTAACACCGAACGGTGTAAAAAAGTAAATATCAGATAGGATGTTTTTTTTGTACCCTGTTAGGTGTTTATTTATAATACGCAAAATGATTATTTTTTTAACACCGAACGGTGTAATTTTTAACTGTTCGAAAGGATGTTTCTTACAATTTTTATAAAATTGTCATTAAATTAATTAATCGTCAAATCAATTTCATTGGGCTTTATTTCATAACGAAATAAGACCCAAACAAAACAATTAAATATTTCCCAAAATTTATGAGATAGTCTCCGAAAATTGGGAGTTATTTCATATGAAGTAACACCCAAAAATGTCTGGACATTTTTTAGGACTTATTTAATTTTTTGGGGGTCCATTTCGTGGTGCCAAAAATTACATTTAAATCTTTAATCAAGATTTACAAAATGAAATTGAACAAATAAAATTGAAAAATTTCAATTATTAATTTGTTTATCAATGAGAATGTGATTTCAAAATCACTCTTCTTCTTTGCCTTTTTTATTTCACACCGATCGGATGAGTTCAACATTTCACACCGAATAAGCGGTGTAAATTAACACCGTTCCGAGTAAAAAATGTAAATATCCGCTCACCGGTGTGAATTTATTTTTGAAAATTTTTAGTGTGTATATACAATAAAAATAAGATTTGTCATCTACTGCAAAGTACAAAAAATAAAACTGTTGTTGCAGCTATTGGTTGTTGTTGTTGTTTTAAAAAAATTATATTGACACATTCAAGTTTTTTTTTGTGATTTCCTTTCATCCATTGTGACAGTTCGTCCGAGCTGCTCAAAAAATTTTGTTTGATGTGGAAGAATATTCTGATCCGTTCTCTTCATTTCGTAATATGCAATACTCCATTGTAACTTGTACAAACATAAATTGTATTTGAAACAAATTCACAGAATGACTAGCGTTAAGATAGCAACGAAGTTAAAATTGAGAAAAACAGAGTTTTGGTGCTTGCACTGGGCATGCTTGCTAAAAAATGCATTCTCAGCGAACATGCAGTGAAGAAAACGAAATGTTTAGCATGAATTCTGACTCGCTAAGAATACGTGCTCGCTTTAAGCAAGCATGCCCTGAAATTGCCATTTTAACAATTTTTAGCATCAAGTGAAGAAAACGGCCCTCAACTCACTTAAAACAAATTAATGAGATTGGATAAGTTCTTAAAACTTATTACAAACGCATTCAATGAGAATGTATAAATAAACACCGAATACACTAAAAACAAAGGAAAACGTCAAACAACAAATTATTTTATACACGTGTATCATCATCAATATCAACCAGTAAAAACAAAACAAAGAAGCAGTTGTCAAACGAAATAAGATACTTTCGCAAAAAAAACTAATGTAAGCACTTCGTAACTAATGTAACAATGTGAATAATGTGACACTGCTTCCAAATCAGTCATTTGGTCCATTTTAAACGTAGTATTATACGATCAAAACCGTTTCAAATATAGCATTTTCATTGATTTTTAGGCGGTTAAACGGGACGTGGAAACTCATTTTTAGTACAGCTGCCGAAAGTAACCAAACAAATAAAATTAAAAAGTAGCAAAATATCAATAGCCTATCATAATTTATTTGACATATCGAATCGTTTGGTACCTATATCTTCTGAATCGGTTCAGTGGTTCTCGCGTGATTGTCAAACATCCGTGAGTGTCACAGCGCTTTTAATAGTATAAATAGATAGTATAGATAGATATACTAATACAACCTCAAGTCGGGAACAGTTAGCTGGCAAGGCTGCGTAACATAATTTATGCTTATAACAGAATTCTAGCAACTCCCCTCAAAACATTTGCAAATAAAATTAATCAACATGGTAGTTTTATATTGAGAGAAGCTCTCGCGACAAAGAGAGGAAACCTTTGTTTGCTGTTGTATTGTGCTGCTAGTTGAATGTAAGCATCAAATAAAATGCGCGAATTTTGTAATAATCAAAGAATAGACTTTTCGAAACAATTTAGTAAGCTATGACACTGGAAATTATCAAAGGAATTTAATTATCAAAAATAACCGATTCAGCGGTTACCGAGCTTGTCTGGCCTAAAATTTAGTTTGCCTCCTTTTATATAATAGTAAATATATAGATATACTATATCCCAATACTATTGGGGGTTGGAATTAATTTTAAAGGTTTTTTTTCGGTTTTTGAGCATTTATTTAGAAACAACGGTTCAATGTATATTATTCAAAGTATTGTCCATCGTTAGCTACAACATTTTCCCATCTTTCTGGCAGCATATGGATTCCGCGCCGGAAGAACGATTCGTCTTTTGAGGCAATCCACGAATCGACCCATTTTTTGGTATCCTCGTAAGAAGTGAAGCGCTGCTCAGCCAAGCCATGCGTCATCGATCTGAATAGGTGGTAGTCGGAAGGGGCTATGTCTGGGCTATAAGGCGGGTGGGGTAGCACATCCCAATTCAGCGCCTCCAACGTTTGCTTGACGGTTCTTGCAACATGTGGCCGTGCGTTGTCATGTTGAAAAATCACTTTGTCGTGTCTTTTGGCATATTCCGGCCGTTTAACCTTTAATGCTCTGCTCAATTACATTAATTGTTGTTGGTAGCGTTCCCCAGTGATGGTTTCGTTAGGTTTTAGCAGCTCATAGTACACGACACCCTTCTGATCCCACCAAATACACAGCATAAGCTTGGCGCCATGAATATTCGGCTTGGCCCTCGATGTTGATGCATGGCCGGGTGGTCCCCACGATTTTTTTCGCTTAGGATTATCGTAATGGATCCACTTTTCATCGCCAGTGACAATACGATGCAAAAAACTCTTCCTTTTATGCCGTTGAAGCAGTTGTTCGCACATGCAAAATCGCCGTTCAACGTCTCTCGGCTTCAACTGGTACGGCACCCAATTTCCTTGCTTTTGAATCATTCCCATGGCCTTCAAGCGTTTGCCGACCGTTGATAAGTCGACTCCCAATGATTCTGACAATTCTTGAAGGGTTTGACACGGGTCTTTATCGAGCAAAGCCTCCAATTCCTCATCTTCAAACTTTTTCGGCTGGCCCGGACGCTCTTTGTCTTCCGTATCAAAATCACCACTTTTAAACTGACGGAACCAGTACTCACAAGTAGAAATCGATGGAGCATAGTCCCCGTAAGCCTCAGTAAGCGTGCGTTGTGCTTCAACCGCTTTTTTCTTCAAATGGAAGCACAAAAGTAAACCTTCCCGCAAATTGCGTTTTGTTGGAACGAAAGTCGACATGTTCACAGAGAAAAAAATATATGTTGTTTACACTTCAGTGGAATGACACATACTGAAAAATGAAGCTTAGACAATGTGCTTTGAAATGAATATAGTCACAGGTGTGCCCGATGCGATCTATTGATAGTTACGCCATCTCTTAGAAAACCTTTAAAACTAATTCCAACCCCCAATATTTTGCCTTAGGAATCTATTTTCGTTTCATATAAAAATCAAATTTTTGATTTTGTTTTATTTAACACGAATAAAAAGTTTTTGAAAAATTTATAATTTTCTAAAAGAATGTTTTTAAATAAGAGTTTTAAAGATTTTTCTAATGAATTTCTAGGCACCACATCTAGCAGTACTTTCTTAACAATACCTATTAACTAATGCGCACAGACTTTATAATAAATTTTACATTTATTCTTAGCTCTTTCGCGGCCGGTAAAATAACATTTGCAAAAAACAAATAATTTTCGTTTCACCTTACTGTAAATTCATATGTCAGTTTTTGTTCCAGTTAAAAAATATTTGTTTTTTAAACTATGGCGGCCGTAGCCTAGTGGGTAGAGTGCGTGGCCCCTAAGTTAAAGAACTGCGGTAGCCCAGGTTCAATTCCAGCTCAGACAGAAAGTTTTTTCAATTGAATTAATTTTTCTGTTCGGTCGTCACCTCTCTGCAGACAATGGCAAACCTCAGAGAGTAAAAATTGCCATGTAAAGCTTCTTGAGAACATAAGCCGTTCGGAGTCGGCATAAAACACGTAGGTCTAGTTCTCGGTCATTTGTGATCAAACATTTAATAACACGCACAACACAATTGATCAATAGAAGCTAGGTCAAAGTCCTTCCAAGGGCTGAAATGGCCAGTTTATTTATTTTTTATTTTTTTTAAACTATTCGTCTGCATTTTTACCAGGGTTCAGAAATTTTCACTCATGTAACAGAAATCTCAAACATAAATGTAAATAAACACTATTTGAAGCACACAACACACAATTTTATTTTCATTTCCTTTTTGATCATCCAACATGAATTCTTCGTTTTAATGGCCGCATTCAGCGCAGACAACTGTTGTGAACTGTAATGGTAGCGCTACCTTAGTTCACGATGTTTTTCTCTGAATGTGTTGCTACTCTTCACGTCAGAAGTTAGATTCAATTTAATTTTTATGTAAATTTAATTCAATTGCAAAGGTTTATCACTTAAATTTGCTGCGTTCTTTCTGCGTTTATTAATTTAACAGCGTCAGTAACAGCATCTGATAGTTAAGCAAACAGTTGTGTTCATGTAGCATAGAATTTGTTCGCTCGATTAAAGGCGTTCGCTACTTTATCAGTTTTAGTTAGCGCTACCAAATTTGTACCATTCAGGGAATTTTTACACAACAGTTGCCAACTGTTGTCTGCGCTGAATGCGGCCAATATTTGCTTGTGCGTCACAAACTCAAACAAAGATCAATCTCAACAATTCTCTGTGTTTCAGTTTTACACTTATGTTTGCGTTAAAATGTTCATGTTGGAGAATTCAGACCTTTGTCAAAACCAAAACAAAGACAATTTTTTCAACCTGAGTAAGTGGTGTTTGCATATTGTCTTTGTATGTGTCAGTCATTACCCAGTAAAAAAGTGGATCATCCTATTAGCGACCTGGGAGTGCTCCCTGAGGAGCAGTGGAGTGCTCCTTATTTAGGTGTATTTTGTGTTCTCTTTTAACATTGCATGTCCTAGGAAGGGTAGCGCTCCCTTTAACATCCCAGTGGAGCTCAAAAGGAGCGATCAATAATTGATCCAAATGGATCAGCAAAGGAACATTTATATATATTTTTTTTAAAAAGATCAAAGAACCAACATGCGCCTTATACAAACAAGGTTTGGTCTTTGACGTGAAAGGAAAGTGACAGATTTGCTAGAGGAATTGATTGGAACCATATGTGAATTATTGATTAGACGAAACAGACGTGAAAGACAATGCTTTCAATTGCTTTAAACCGAGGCTAGTGTGTGTTATGCCATAACCTCGGCAAGCATTTTCAGCCCTTAGTTGTTCCTGTCCTTTAATTCCACGTTTTCCACAATTTAGTTTTGGATTTTAAGTTTTCCATAATTCTTAAATGTAGGAAAGAACAAAGAAAGTGAAAAGAAGAACCATGCCCGAACCCGGAGTCGAACCAGGGACCTCTGGGTTGTTAGTCTAGCGCACTCTCCACTAGGCTACAATGGTCGATTTTTCACAGAAAATAAAGATCGAGTTTCTTACAAGGCAGAAACTCTCTCTTGAGATTTTCTTTTTTTTTATGTTCTTGCCTCACTTTATGTTCTTTTTTTCATTGATTGCTCGCCTTTTGATTTTATAAAACAGTAAAGGAGCACAAGGGCACAAGTGCTGGGTATCCAGCAGAAGAGTGGATCATTCTATGAGCGATCTGGGAGTGCTCCCTGAGGAGCAGTGGAGTGCTCCTTATTGATCCAAGCTAGGTGTATTTTGTGTTCTCTTTTAACATTGCATGTCCTAGGAAGGGTAGCGCTTCCTTTAACATCCCAGAGGAGCTCAAATGGAGCGATCAATCAGCTCAAAAGGAGCTGATCCAAATGGATCAGCAAAGGAACATTTAAAATATGTTTTTTTGTTTTTTTTTAAAGATCAAAGAACCAACATGCGCCTTGTACAAACAAGGTTTGGTTTGGCTCCAAACAAGACTTGATTGGAACTATACGTGAATTGCTGATTAGACGAAACAGACGTGAAAGACAATGCTTTCAATCGCTTTTAACCGAGGCTAGTGTGTGTTCTGCCTTAACCTCGGCAAGCATTTTTAGCCCTTAGTTGTTCCTGTCCTTTAATTCCACATTTTCCCACATTTTGGTTGATGATTTTTAGTTTTCCATAATTCTTAAATGTAGGAAAGAACAAAGAAAGTGAAAAGAACCATGCCCGAACCCGGAGTCGAACCAGGGTCGTCTGGATTGTTAGTCTAGCGCACTCTCCACTAGACTATAATGGCCGACTTTTCACAGCAAATAATTATCGAGTTTCTTACAAAGCACATGCCTCACTTAATGTGCTTTTTTTCATTGATTGCTCGCCTATTGAGTTTTTCAAAACAGTAAAGGAGCACAAGAGCACAACTGCTCACTTTTTGGTAGAATAAAACAGAAAAAGAGCGCTCTGTTGTTGCTCCTCATAGGAGCGATCGCATGTTTTTTTACTGGGTTAGATCGATCACTACCGTCGTGTGGTGTAAAAAAAAATGCTGTTCTGATTGCTGTGCAACGTATTAAACTGGTTTTTGGCCAAATGTAGCAAATTTCGGCGTCAATTAGAAAATATTTTGCGCTGAAATAGTGTCAGTTGCAAATATTCCAATGAAAAGCAATGCAAAGGCAAAGTTTTGTTATAAAAAATACGCAACTTTTAATGAAGAAAAAAAAAATTTACTTGTCCCGTTGAAACCTGCAGAAAAGAACTAGCTAGCTAAGTGCAAAGTGTATTTCGAATTTAGTTGAAACACATCTCGAGAATGTAAAGAAAAAAGCTGCAGTTATTAAATTAAACACAATCTTAAACAGAGCGGATTTTATAAGATGTTGTATAGGATTAGTATAAAAAAATTTTGCCACTTCGTCTTTTTGGCGATAAAGAATTTTTTAAAGAAATAATAAAGCCCTATGAAGAAAAGTTTGACACTCAATGAACTCAAGAAATATATCGGTTATGCTTGGCGGTTCCAGCCAACAGATGAATAGAGCAATAGCGGAAATTACAAAAAACAAAATGATTTCTTTAAAAATTGACGTTGCCAGTCGGCAAGGCAAGTATATTCTGGGAGTCAACATACAGTACATAAAAGATTGGAAAATTTGCATAAATACCATAGGAATGGGACCAAATTTTATTTTATTTTGGTATTTAATAAAAATAAATTTACAGTAGATATAGTCAAATCCTATTTTGCTCCTATTTTACTTGCATAAAAAAAGTAAAACTAAAAAAACCAAACCACGCATTATATAAACTGGATGAGTTCCAATTTATGAATTTTCATACTGGCATTAAAACTAGCCGAAAATTACAACTTAGTTCTATTCTCATGTAAAATTGGTCGCTGAATCTGAGTTCGTACTCAGATTTGAAATCAACTTAAGTTTGCGGTTGCCAGGAGCAAATCAACGCGAATAAAGTTAATTTTTTTTCACTCCATTTTTCGGTCAAAATTGTGAACAATGGCAAAACTTTCTCAATGTCTGTGTTGCTTCAACCACTATATTTTGGGTTGTTCTATTCCAATTAAGCATTTTTTTTACCTGTTGGATAGATAATTTTTTGTTCTTTAATTGTACAGTAAATTTTTTACGATTTAAAATAAATGTCTAAAAATTCAATGAAAACGGTTTTTTATGCCCGTGATCAAGGTAAATACATAAAATGACACACAGGAAATGCGCGGTGAACAAAAATTTATATAAAACCTATACAAAATCGCTCCATTCTTTTGAGAATTTAGTATTTTGTAAAAATTTATGCCGTGTTCATTTGAGCTGTCAAAAAAGTTAATTAAATTTTTATACATTTATTTTAAATCATGCAAAAATACATTTTGAAATATAATTAAAAAACAACTAGTTATCTATCTACCAGGCTCAAAACGTACTTAATCGGAATAGCACAACCTCAGATATAGCGATTTAAATACATATGCATATTAAGGGTGACCTTATTTTTCTAAAATACTTTTCTTAAGATGGCTGAAAAATCGTTCCTTTTGATGTAAAAACAATAAAAATATCAAATTGTAAGTAATCGGAAACTATTTACCCGACCATCAAAGTGATTTAAATTTAAAATTGAGAAATATATGTACATTTTTTGACTTTTTACATATTACTCGATTGTTTGCACATAAAACCTTATTTTGTGCCTAAAACTGGTATGCACTTCGTTTGTTAATTAATTGCTTAATGAGCTAAAAATGAGCTGTAAAACATAACAATCGGATAAAAATTGCTCGAGTTGTGATATTTCAGTTTTTGAAGAAATGTTCTTTTTTCTTGTTGTAGTAAAAAAAAAAAATCTTAAAAATTCAATTTTGAAAAATTAAAATGAAATGCTGTTGAAATGTTTTGTGAAAAAACATTTAATTCAAATGCAAAAAATTATGTGATTACGTTGAATAACTTGGTCGTTATGAAATTTTTTACTAGAAGTGTAACATTTTGTAAATTTCGAGTTTAGGTATTTTTACGAAAAAAATCTTCAAAAATTCAAAAATGCGGAATATAAAAAAAAGACTTGACGGGATAGTCTACCAGAGTCTACCAAACTACAAAAACCAAAATTCGGATGAAAAAGTTATAGCTGTTGAAACTGTATTTTTTTTTTCAAAAATTCTCAAAGTACCTGTTTTTGGCATTTCGAACACTCAATCATAAAAAATTGATAAAACTATGCTTCGCATTCAAAATAATTTCAATAATTTGAAAAAATATTTTAGATATTCCTTAAAAAAAATTTAATTCCAGGACTGCCAACATATCAGACCTTGGTTTTAGGATAAAAAAATATTAAAAATATCCCAAAAATTAACAATTTTAATTTTCACGCAATATGTGAATTACCTTTTTTCACCAGTCCAACAAGCACAACATATCCAAAATCGGATCAGAAACCAAAGATGACCAAATCGGAACACACCGCCATATTCAAGTTAAAAAAGTTTAAGGAACACAAATCGGAAAAATTTGCTTTGTTAAACTTTTAATTGATTCAATGTTGCAAAATAAATCTACATTCAATTTAAGTTAATAAAAAAAATTTTTGTTCATTAGGAAGTGTTTTTTAATCGAGCAGCGCTTTCGATACCAACGGCTGTGATGAAAAATCAATTTTGTTGAATTTTGGGGTTTTTTAATAATTTTTATCCTATTATATATAAAATAAAAATTTATTAAATTGATGTAATCACAAAGTCGAATAAGTGTTTTCGGATTATAGATGCAATGTGACAATGAATACTTCATTTCGGTTAAAAATCGAGGTGACGATGAATTGTTGCCGAAGAATCCGTCAGACAGATTCTTCCAAATTTGCTAGCAACATTTGGCAATATATAAAAATATATTTCAAAAGACTTGTCACCTTCCAAACTAAAAGAAAGGATTGTGAAAGCTTGTTACGAGCAAACGAACATTACTCATCCCGATTGGTTTGAAGTTTATGGTGAATGCTTTGATCATAGAATGTGTATTCTAGAATTCCTTGTTTTAGTTTTGATACGAAAAAATTCTAGATGGCTATGCAAAAAAATGGTAAAAGAAACATCTGAAGGTTTAAAGAATAAAAGAGTTTTCAAAGAAATAAAAAAATCTAACGAGGGCAATAAAGTTAAAAAATTTTTGCTTTAATTCTTATTAATTAAGTACTTTTTTATCAAAATTTGTTCGTTTAGATTTTACACATTCAGTAAATACAAAATACAAAAAAAAAACAAGGAACTTTATGTCACCGTAACAATAACTGTTTAAAGAAGGTAATTAAAATGAGAAAAATATCTTTAAATATTAATACCATTTTTGGATTATTAAGCAAACACAATTAGTTTTATATTTTGGATTTAAAAACACAAAAAAATACTTAAATTTTAATGTTTCAAACTTTTAGATGGTATTTTATATTTAAACACTTTCGTAAACATTCTGAGTTTGTTTAAAATGAAAAAAATTTTCTAAATTCCTGCAACAATTGACAGAAATTTGTATATATATTTTTACATAAAGAAAATATATACATCTCATATATGTGCATATGATGAATTTCATGTAAAAATCGAGATGCATTGAACCCGACCCCCTCAGATATCGATGAAATTTTGTTCATAGCTAAATTTGATTAATACAAACAAACTCTCATTTTTAGAAATGACTGTTTTGCGATTTTTTTGGGCGTGGCACAGTGGGAAAGTTTTCGAAAAAACGCGAAAATGGTCAAAAAGAGCTCCATTTAAACTACAATAACTCAGAATCGGCTGAACCGATTTCCATGATCTTGGTATCATTAAAAAGATATTTTAACAGGCTTTATGACACGTTTTATGACACAAAAAAAATTACACTGTAAAAAATTTATAAAAAAAAGAAAATTTTAACTAACGAAAAATCCAAAAAGATCAAGGGGTTTTTTACAGAGTATTACTTTTTAGAAAGGTTTATCCTTCACCTATACCATATCAAAAAATAAAAATGGGTTCTTTTTTAGTTTTTTTTATATAATTTTTTAAGTAGTGTCACTTCTAGTAATTGCCCTTATATTTTATATTTACAGGTTAAATAAATAAACATAGTCCTAGGAAAATTATGAATATGTTTTAACCCCAATTTTTTAAGTAGTGTCACTTCTAGTAATACGTACCGAAAGTTTTCGAAATAATTCGAATAACAGCGAAAATATCAGGTCACATTCTTACACATTTACAAAATAGTTCAACAATTATAACATTTTTTAAATGTTTACAAATAAAAAACCATCAACAATTGTTTATATTATTTGGCATTTTTTTATTAATTTGTGTTTTATTTTATTTTATTTACATTTTTTTTAAGTTAATTATTTGTAAAAAATTTTGCGCTGCTCAAATTTGGCACAGTCAGAATATCTGCGCACATGTACAAAAGTTTCATTTATCGGAATGAATGAATGAAAGCCTTGAGTTCCTGTTATAGTTTGAGCTTCTTTATATCTTGAAAATAGCTTTTCTTTAACGTTATTGTATTCGTCAGCATCTGCGTAAGCAACTTGTATGGTAGTCTTATATGTTTCTGATGCCCAGTGATAGAGTTGCCTCGTTGTCTGGATTTCATTTTTATTTGCAATACTATAATTTCGAGCACCTCTCTTCAATGTTCCTCCGATTCCATCACATGCAGATTTTCCGTGACTGGTAGCATAAAAGTGCCATTCAGCGTCAATACCAAAATCAGATTTGTGATGGCATAAATTAATGAAGTTATATTTATTTTTATATTGTGCTCCTGCACCATCTGATACGTAAATGATTTTATTAATATTGTTGGTTATATTGGCCTTCACGAACTGTATCATTTTTGAAATATATAGATGAACTGCTATACTATCATGGGTATTGCAATCAGATATTATGGCGAAGCTTTTATGAGTTAATTTATCGTTGTCTGAAAATAAACAAACAAATTAAAAAAACAAATAAATAAAAAATATTAAATATTTTGATGAGTGTGGATGGATGGATTATTTAAATTTTTGAAGCAGTGACCACACATTGAAACGCAACACTCGCTTTTTTCTATGTCACCATCACAAACAACGAATTTGAGAACATCTTTGTAGTCGGTAAATGTGCATTCTCTTTCAATACAAATTGATTTTAAGCCACTTTTTTCAAACATCAATTTCATATTCTGATGCAATGTGCATACACAGATATTTTTCTGGTTTCCAACTCCAAGTTTCATACGATTTTTAGGCCTTAACATTGTAAATTTTGTAAAACCCACTTTGGCCAAGGGATGTTTTTTTTTAAATTTGTAGTAAGATTCGCGTAGTGAAGATAACATCAGTCTTTTTTGAACTTTTTCATGTAAGTTTCCTTGTTTAACAGTAATTGAATCTTGCGATCCTGGCATCATTCTCATAAAATCATCTTCATAAAATAACTTGACTGTGCTTAGAGTTTCGGTTGGTAAACTACGTGTGCTCATTTTTAAAAGATTGATATCTGCAAACTTCGTTTTATTCCTTTGGATATCTTTACTTTTTTTGATACAATCGTGAGATATATCATCCCCAAAACGATCTTTAATTTCCGCGTGACTCATATTGATTGGTAAGAGAGATAAAAGTTTTTGCTTTTCCAAAAGATTTGAGCTGTTCTCTATTTGATATTTGATGTTTTGCAAAATTTCTTCGTAAATGGCTTTGACGTTTTCAAGTTGCGCTGACAAATCAGACAATGGATTAGCTCCAAGTGAATCTGCTACATTTTCCAAAATTTGCAGTGATTTTCTATTTCTGTATGCATCTCGTTTGATATATTTCCTCTTAAGAGGCGACATTTGGTTTGGTAGATGAGGAATAATATGATCATTTATATTTTCAATGAGTTCGTTGCTTTCGATGTTTGCATTACGGCTGGTACAAGTTGGAAGTTCATTCAATTCTTCCCTAATTTCATCGCTGGGCGTTGTTGGTAAATAATTTGAGACTTCATTCTGCTCCACGTTGGATTCATTACGACTGCGCGCTTTTCTCAGTGTATTCCGGCAAGTTTCGCAAATACGGCTACAATGAATGCTGGCGACAGCTGGAAAATATTCAATTATATTTGCAGCCTCGTTTTCACTTATTTTACGAAGCGAAGCGCAACACTTATTAGATATTTTTATGCATCTGTTCTTATTGTTTGAATTCATATTCACTCAAATTTTTAAAATATACGCGTAAAAATTGTAATGGGATATCTTGGCTTCTTGAAACTGTTTATAATTATGAATTTCGGTACGTTCATCAGGTGCATTTATATAGCAATTTTTAAGGCAAGCAAGAACTTTTTGGGGTTAAAACATATTCATAATTTTCCTGGGACAATGCTAATTTACACAGTACAACATTTTTCAGTTCATTGATTGCCAACTCAATTCTGAGAACTGTATGTAAAATTAGACCCAAAAAGAAGAATTTCTGCATCATTCGTTTTGTCTTCTTACCTGCCAAAATATGTTTAATATCGATTTGAAGTTAGTAACTACCGTATAGGGGAATTTTTCACGTTTTATGCACAACAATATTTGGAGAAAGGAATAAACAAAATAATAAATAAACCCACATTTAAGGGTGCTGATTATTTGGAAAGTTTTGCACAATTTGAAACGTACAAGTGCTGAATCAGGTATATAGCCAGCCACCCTTAAAATATGCGCCCATTTATAAGTACCTGGCCGTAAAATATTGAAAAATACGTAGTATTTATAGGTGTACATTGATCGATTTTTGTCATTCAGGCACTGCCGACGAACGCGAACTGTGAAAGTGATTTTTCTCCAGTTTTTTAAAAGTGAATAACAACAAAACATGAAATATATCAATATGGAAAACAACAAGTGCCCAAATTTGGATGAATTTTGTTACGTTTGTGGTCATATCGTCCGAAAAATACAGAAAAAAGATCGAAAAATTTGTTTACTGATCAACTCAAAATTTTTTTATTTTAAGGGTGGTGGCTATAACTGATTTTTGAAATTCATACCTTTACTCAATTGTGAATAAAAGCGAAACTCGTGCATCGATTATCATGATCTTTGTCTCATTTTGCTCATAGGTTATGTGACTTTGCGAAAAAGTAACTAGACTTGAAACTTATTTCCGTTTTGTATTTTTTATGAATTTAAAAAAAAAAATATTTTTTTTCTTAATGCGCTTATTTTTAACTTGGAAACTTTGGCTTTTATAGGAAAACAATATATACACAGATTAAGGAAATTGTAAATTTTAATTTTATAAAATTTATTTCAACTAAATCGGGCTAGTGGTTGTCGAGCTATGTCAAACAACAGGGCCTAAAACGTGATAAATTCCCCAATACGATAGTACTAACTTCAAATCGATATTAAAAATATTTTGGCAGGTAAGAAGACAAAACGAATGATGCAGAAATTCTTCTTTTTGGGTCTAATTTCACATACAGTTCTCAGAATTGAGTTGGCAAATCATGTGTTGTACTGTGTTATTTTACCAGTAAATATAAAATATAAGGGCAATTACTAAATGTTCACTACTTAAAAAATTATATAAAAAAAACTAAAAACGAACCCATTTTTATTTTTTGATATGGTATAGGTGAAGGATAAACCTTTCTAAAAAAGTAATACACTGTAAAAAAACCCTTGATATTTTCGGATTTTTCGTTAGTTAAAATTTTCTTTTTTTTATAAATTTTTTACTGTGTAATTTTTTTTTGTGTCATAAAACGTGTCATAAAGCCTGTTAAAATATCTTTTTAATGATACCAAGATCATGGAAATCGGTTCAGCCGATTCTGAGTTATTGTAGTTTAAATGGAGCTCTTTTTGACCATTTTCGCGTTTTTTCGAAAACTTTCCCACTGTGCCACGCCCAAAAAATCGCAAAACAGTCATTTCTAAAAATGAGAGTTTGTTTGCATTGATCAAATTTAGCTATGAACAAAATTTCATCGATATCTGAGGTGGTCGGGTTCAAAATTTCAGTTTTATCTCGATTTTTAAATGAAATTCATCATATACTATGTAGCTTAAAAATTTATAATTATTTGAAAAGAGGGAAATTGGTAAATTCATTTAATTTACCAAATCCTATTTAGATAAAAATTTAAATCATGTTAATCAATTTAACATAATTTAAAAAGATGGAAATTGGTAAATTCATTTCGTTTACCAAATGCAATGTAGTTAAAAATTTAGCTTTAAATTAAAAAATTTCTTAAATACATTGTACCTGCAAGAAGTAAAAGAAATTTATAGGAAAAGGTCATATAAAAATATTATCATAATTTAAATAGCTGGAAATTAGTAAATTCATTTAATTTACCAAATCCAATCTAGTTAAAAAATTTAGCATCAAATGAAAAAATTTTCCGAATTCATAGTACCTGGAAATTGGCAAAAAATGTAGCTTCAAATTAAAAAATTTCATACCTGCAAGAATTAAAATAAATTTAAGGTAAAGGAGGGCATAAAAATGTTCTCATCATTTAAAAAGTTTGAAATTGGTAAATTCATTCAATTTACCAAATCCAATCTAGCTAAAAAATGTAAACATTCATATGAGTGCAAGATTTTAATAGGAAACAAAAAAAAGTCATACCAAAGCGAAAAGAAACAATAGCAAACTATTTTCTTTTCGCTTCATCGCACGCTTTCTATTTTCTATTTCTTTGCACTCATACAGCTCATTCTTCGCTAAGCGTCGGAACCACAAAGCTACGTCAGCTAAGCAGAGCGTCAAATTTAAATTTTATCGCCTTCATTCACATCCACATTTGCTCAATCCTCACTGATTACAAATATCTGCACAAACGCAACTGTGCAGAACTGACAACTCTTTACTACTCTTGGCTGAAACACAGTGAATTGTTGAAATCGATCATTGTTATAATAGACGTAATGTAAAGTAACGTAATGTTGTCAACTGTCATCAGCACGGGACGTAATGTAAAAAAACGTTGTAGCAATTATAATAGGCAGTAGCCAGGCAGTTGTTTGTCGTAAATAATTGCACGTTCCTGTACAAATACAATTAAATCTTCGTCATCCATAGCTGTGGATACATAAAACTACATCAACAAAAAGCGTAGTTCAACAATATAAAATAGCGCAATAATCGAATCTAGCCTCAATGTTTAGTTGTTCTTTGAACAGACGTAATGTAAAGTAACATAGAAATCTAAATCCAACGGATCTTTACGTCCCGTTACATTACGTTACTTCTATTGTAATCACTTGTATAAGAAAAGTATTGATTGAAACAGTAAGTGACAGAACACACTGCTGCAGTGACATTTCACTACATTACGTTACGTCTATTATAACTGGGCCTTAAGAAATAGAGGTGTTAGTGAGTTTGACTTCTCTCTCAAAATGATAAAATTATGTTTCCCCGCTCTTGTCAAAAACAGCTGACGGTGAATTGCAATGAAAACAAATTTTCTTAAATTCGTGTCTTTCTGCAAGTTTATAAGATTTTTACTGAGACTAAAGTGAGAATAAAGTGATATGGAAAACTATTAAAAATATGAGACGCTGTGCGTTATGCAAAAAAAAAAACAATGTGAATGCAAGATAATTTGCATGCTGGCCAAAGCTTCATGTCGATGGCACCTTCCAGCGCACGTTTCTGATATAATGGCCAAAACACTCAACGACAAACTTGTCAAATCAGCTAAGACAACTGCAATAACTTTTTGCCAACACAACACGGCACAATTAATTGCATTTAATATTTATTTATACTTAATTCGCACAATAAAAACTATCTAGCAACTTAAACAAATAACACAATTTGACAACTATCAACAGTTCTACTCTTTCACTCACAATTTTTTGACAGAAGCAAAGAAATTCATGGTGATGTCAAAAACTCACTAACACCTGGTTTTCTTACACCATGGTGACGCACAAGCAAATATTAAAACGAAGAATTCATGTTGGATGATCAACAACATGCCATGCAGTCCTATTTTCAAAGAAGTAAAATATAAGGAAGTGGTGTAGTAGAAGAAAAGTGCGGCATTTTCCATATTGGTGTTGGTTCGCACAAACACATGAACATTCAAACACCGCCGCACTTGGTTGCATCACAAAAAAAAGGCCCAAACTGTTTCTGATGATAATCACATATTTCGCTGTCTTGTTTGTCCTTATCCAATAAGAGATTGTATTTCCACACCACCCTTGAGGTATACAATTTGGTGCGTTACCGATTTTTTGTGGGTGTTCGGTTCCCCAGTAGGCCTATTTCACCCGAGGGCAAAAAAGAATATTAGTAAAGTAACAAATTATGGTAAAAGCTATCCAATGGGTCTGTATTAATTTATATTCATGCATTAAATTTTATAAATTAATAAAATTATAAATAATTATAAATTAAAAAATTATACATAAAAAAATGGATATCAATAAATTAATAAAATAAAATAATAAAAGAATTTAAATTAATAAAATAAATAAAATAATTAAAATAAATTAATTTTTTTCTAAACACCTTTAAAATGAATTGTTTAATGCAACTTTTGCCTAATAGTTGGCTTTTCATTATTTCTTTTAGATATATAAAAATATCTAGTTCTAAAAATATTTCAATTAAAGATTTAACAACAATATTAAAATGACCGGAAGACTTAATATGGCCCTCAAATATACTTTTACCAAGCAGAGAAAGTTGTATGTTCAACAAAATTCTATAGTAGTACATTTTATGCAAAATAGATTTGTCTTTATCTAATAATTTTCTTTGTACGCGTAGTTCTTTTTCAGCAATAATGCAAACGTATCCAACTGATTTTGAAGGATTTTTCAAATACCCCTTTGATTTAAAGCTTATTAACGATTGCTGACTACTTTTCCCCTCCAAATCTATTTTACATTCATTGCATTTCAGAATTGATTGCAATTTAAACACAAAAAACCCTGCTATATATTTAACTACATGACCTGTATATTCAGTTAAAATACTAGCATCTGTGAAATAATTATGGTCGTTAATAAAAGAACAGTCCATGTCGTCATCGATCCTTAAAACAATTTCCTGCTGTGTCGCCATTGCTTCAAAATTGTTTGGCTTAACGGGGTTTGAACTACTTAAATTTAGAATTTCTATATTTTCTAAAGGAATACAATTTCCTATACCCCCTTCTCTAATTTGCATCTGATAATCAACTTCATATAAGCAGCTTTAAACTGTTTAACAAAAGGATTATCATTATGTCCTATGTGGGATCGAACAGAACTGAAAAAGAGTTCTAAATGGTCTTTGTTAAGCTTGTAAAATGGTATAATATTGACTAGTATAAAATTGACTAGTATATAATTGACTAAATAAAATTTGACTAGCTATAAACTAGCTATCATAAATAACTTTAATGTTCCTAATTCATACTATTATACCTATAAACCCTGTCTTTCTACGGCTGTTTACTACTAACTGGCCATTTAGAACGCGAAGCTGACTTATATATGACACAAATTCTTGTTCAAATAAAATTAAACTACCTATATTTGCATTGCAGAGGGCTTTTTCAAAGCCGAATTTGTACGTATTCCTGCTATTTAAAATGTCGAAAGCATTATTCATGTACCTGATGAAATTTACTGTGGCCTCGCTACCTTGAAAATCTGGCAACAGCAGTATATCCTGCAAAAATCTATTACATCTGCTACAGATGCACCGAGAGCTTGCACAGCATTCAATTTTTTGATCAAAAAATATATATGGGCCCTTTTTATCTTATTTCCTAAATGCAATTGCTCTTTTTCTTGCAGATCTACTAGCTTTTGAAGGTACTGCCATTTTATTATTCTATTTTCTGAATCCTTAAACTCTCCTATTTCAGCAATAAAATTCCTAATGAGTTTAATCATGTGGCAAGGGTCAGGTAAAATAAAAAATCTACTAGACAAGGAATCTAACTTAAAAACACTTTCTGTACTAATAACTGACACATCACATCCTAATAGTCTAGCTGCAGTAAAATTGACTGCAGCCCCATCAAAAGTTAGCCCAACTACCTCAGCTCCTGTGCCTAAAATATTTCCTAAACAATGTTTAATATTTACCTTTTGGTTTGCGTCAAGAGACGTACAGGGATTTTCCAACTCCGGTTAACGCACACCACCGTGAAAACTAAAATTTGGGTGGCTTCTGTGCTGCTGGTGTCACAATCTCCAGTGAAGGTATATCCAATAGACCCTTTACTGCTCCAATCTAAGTGTCTGATAATGAAATTTTTCAATGCTAAAAATATAACATAAAATTATTTTGAAGATCCTCAGCTTCGAATTGCCATTTCCTCAAAAACTAAATTTACTATTATTTTTTCCGAATTATTTTTTGCTTCTTCAACAGAGGCACTGATTGCTTCAAGCGATTCTATCGTAAAGCCTGGACAGCAATCAATACCTTCGTACCATTTGGCTTAAGTACGAGAGTGCGGTAAACAATTTTCAAAATTTTGCCGAACGAAATTGTATGCCTTCGATGACAAGAAATTTAAATTTAACGCGAATGATCTGATTGCTGGCTGATAGATCTGACAGATCCGCGTTCATGTCACCAAGATTGTTGAGAATCCCGGAAGTATCTTCATTAATTAAGTTTTTTTTTTTCTTTATTTTGCTTACAATGTTGTTTAAAGAAGCAATTCTTTTAGCTTTTCGCCGAACTTGCGGCGAATAAATAATAAAATATTTATTTCCTTTTATTTTAAATAAATAAATAAAATATTTATTTCCTTTTATTTTATTTTAAAATTTTTTGCGTTATTTTATTCTTTATTTTGGCCTTTATTCCACACACTTCATATTATGCACTGAATTTGGAAACTTTTGCGAATTTTATCTCCTAAGCCATTTGTGACCGACATTTTATTATTGCACTTGGACTAAGGAGGCCCAAGTACGTGTAATAAACATAAGAAAAAAATTATTTACGCGTGGGTCATAAACTGCACTTATGACTGAAAACACGAGCGCCCTTAAAATGTGTGGAAATATGTAAATTGAATACGCCCCTGAAATACTTTGACATTTCAATCCCTTAAAATTGCCGCGAAAACAACGTACAATTTGCTTTTTTCACTTATTTCCAATTAAAAACGCAAAAATTTTCACTTAAAATAACTTTTTTCGACACAATTCATTATAAATAACGTTTCGTTAAAAAAATCCAACTGGTGTTCATATACTTATGGAAGGAAACCACATTATTATTCAAATTCTGACTACTTCAACAGTTTTTTATATCGTTATGTTTATGTTTACATCGTAAATTTTACTAATCTCACTAAAATTATCAATAAAAATAGCTTTTAATTATACATTTAATGTAAGTAATTTTTTATCACGGAAATAGTAATTCATAGTAATGTAAAAGACTGTAGCGGACCAAATGGAAAAAATGGACCATTTTAGTCCAATTATGCAATCGTGTCCTTGACCAAAAATAAAAACCGAAAATGATATTTTTGTTTGACCAAAAAAATATTAATGATTTTTATTTAAGATTAAAAAGATAAAATCAGATTAATATTTTTATATCTGAGCAAAAACTTGAAAATCATAAAATAATGATTAATGCTTAAGTTTTTGGATATAGCTTAATAAAAGTCCCTGATACAAATACCATGTCAAAAAATAAGTGGATAAAAATAAGTAAATAAAACAAGCCCAAACGAACAAAGGCTTACTCAGTAGCCACACATATTCCAATTTTTAAAACCTAATTAATACATTTTTGTAGAACTTTCTGAGATTGAAATTTTTATCCAGAAATACCCAAAATTTGAATTAAAAAATTTAACGATTGAAATCGGCCAACATATTTAAAAAAATTTTCTTAGCTCAAGAACTCTGATGTAAAATCTTCAATTTCATAGACTTAGCATTTTAATTTTAATACAATTATAATAAATAAATAAATAAAGGAATATAAAGGATTTGGTCAAACTAATGAAAAAAGGTCCGTTTTAACTTTTAAACTCGAGATTATGGCAAAAAGAACACTATTTTTTAATCTGCTTTCAAAATTCATTTATTATAATAGCATCGCTTTATGTCATTGTTGATGTTCTAAATGAAATTACCACAAAGTTCTAAGGAAATTGACAAAAGGACTCGAAATGCTGCTTATTCGCTATCAAATTAACTCATTTCTGTGGACTTTATTATAAGTAATGTTTTTATGAAAAATGTGCAAATAAATATGAAACTCCTGACTGAATCTCTTGAAACCGTTGAACTGAATATTTTAGATGCTATGAAATTTATTTCTTGTACCCTTCAATTATTAGAAAAAATTATCTTATTGGATAAGATAACCTCACTGATGCAGGATAAATTAAACAGTTGCTTAGAAACAATAAAGCCTCTGTATGAACTCTTTAATCCAATGCTATCTTCTACTAACTTGACCCATAAGCGAATTCTAGAATCAATAAAATTGTTACCAAAAAAATTGTTTGTTGGATTTACTTCAATTGAAAGCGGAATTTGAAGTATTCTATGATCTATGCGAAGGCGTATAAACTCTATCGGGTACAGCTAATGTTTCAGAATGCAATAAATAATCTCTTCCTGCATTAAATTATTTGACCTTAAGCTCAATAAACGATTTTTAACTATCAAACAACTAGAATTTGTATTTAAAATCAAGCATGATTTAAACTATCAAGCATTTAGAATTTGTATTTAAATCATATAAAATCAACATAATTAGTTAAAAATTATTTAAGAACTACGCAAAGTAACTTATTAATACTTTCATCGGAAAAGGACACAGTTGATCTTATTAATAAGATAATATTGCGCAGCAATGGACTATCTTAAAAAAAAGAAGAATTAATATTTAAATGTTATACTTAAAAATGAAGTTTGTATTTTTTATTTAAAACACTATTTTTTAATTAATTTAAAAAATTAAAAGGAAAAATGTTAAAGAAATTGAAAGTGTTTATTTTTAACACACAAAAACTATGAATTTTTAAAACAAAAACGAAAATAAATTTTTAAATGCTGATTTGATAATTTTGAAATACTTTTATATTATTGTCTTTTATAGGGAACGATATGAAAACTACCTTTAAGGGATCTTCTTCATTTGAAAAACATCGAAAGATTATATTTATTATTGTAAATCTCTAAGATTATAACCTACAATAATCTATTAAAACCTAAAACTCTAATTTTTAAAGCGTAAGAAATGAAAAAATAGGGTCATTTTTAAATTTTTATTTTGAAAAACTAAAAAACAGGTATGAAGTTTAGTTGGCTAATTATACCTTGGTTATCTTATAAAGTGTCCGCCAAATAACTTTTTTTTTTTTAAATTCTATTAAAAAAAACTACTAAATATTTTCTCAAATTTCTTTTTTTATTTGAAAGTGCAATCCTTCCAGTTAATAATGAAAAAAATTTTATTCAAATGGCTGCCTCGGCTGGCCATGCAGTAGCCTACACGATCGGTCCAATTTTTAAACACATTATCGATTGTGTGCAGCTGTATTTCACCAATGGCTACACGAATATTGTCCTTTAAAGCGTCAATTGTCTCTGGCTTGTCGGCGTAACACTAATCTTTGAGGGCAACCCACAAATAATAGTCCAACGGTGTCAAATCGCAGCTCCGAGGTGGCCAAACGAAATCAGCTCTGCGGCTGATAATGCGATCTTCAAAAACAGGGTGCAAAACATCGAGTCTAGCTTCGGCTGTGTGGCACGTAGCGCCGTCCTGTTGAAATCAAATGTTGCCAATATCCTCCTCTTCAATTTTCGTGAACAAAAATTCGTTCAACATGGCCCGATAACGATCGCCATTGACTGTAACGGCCACTCCTTGCTCATTTTCGAAGAAAAATGGCCCAATTATGCCTCTGGATCAAAATCCGCACCAAACAGTGCCTCGTTTAGGGTGCAGCGGCTTTTCAATGTATGCGTGCGGGTTTTCTGTGCCCCAAATGCAACAATTTTGCTTGTTCCGCCAAGATCAAAATGAGCTTCATCTGAAAAGATGATTTTTTTGGCAAAATCGGCATCTTCTGTAAGTCGATCGCAGGCCCACTTCCCAGCGTTGTTCAATCGTATACACAACCAAATTCGTTCATCGCAAGGATAAAACTAATTATCTGTCAAATCAGATATGAGCTAAGTGTTACCATTCACGAAATAAGCACTAGTTAAAAAAAAAGTTATATGGCGGACCCTGTATTACATTTAAATAATTAAATCAATTTAACTTCATCCTATTATACCTAACGCAGTTTTATAACAATGTAATATCCGTAATTGAGATGGTTCTGTTTCTCCTTTTTGTCTCGATATTATGTTTTATTAAGTAAGCACCATCAAATATGAATCGTTTTTAAAACTTACTTTTTAATTATTCAATATTTTAATTTTTAATCGAATTGTGATTTACGTGCTCACTTGGCTTCCTGATTTGAAATTAGACTGATCTCACACTATCACCTGGATTGGTGTGCCAGAGTATATATCTTTTCCACACAAGTTTATGCCTGCGTTGGCCCAAATGCATATCCAACTAATTGGGATTTTGATTTGGCGGGTATGAGATTTATCTCATTTCCACGTAGGTCCTTGGGTTGGACAATGGCCGCAAACCAGTTAAAATGAGTTTAGTGTTTTGGATTGTTTTTAAAATCAGGATTGATTTTCGGGTACCGTAAATTGATAATCACTATTATTAAATTCGATTTTGCTTATTTATATAGAATTAAATATACTTAAATACGCGTTTGTTATATATTAAATTTTTAAATTCCGCTGAAAAGCCAGTTAATGTGATTAGTGGAAAATCCTATTGTAATTGCCAATAGGGGGTATCTTTTAGTACGTAAGTGCATTCTGTCTATCCCGGCTGATCCGAATGTAAATCGTGCATGCGTATAGGACGGGTATACGTATCTTTGGAAGATTTCATACCTCCAGGCGAATCAAAAAAAAAAAAAAGACGACACAACAGCAGAGATGAAAAATGGCGATACATAGTCAAATTGCCATTACATCAGTATCGCGTGAGCCTGGGTGAGTGAATCAAGGAAGAAGGTTTTAAAACGGGTTTATTAATTGGAACACCAATTTGAAAGAAATCCAGCTTTGCGTGAAGAATATGTGAAGTTCATTCAGGAATATTTAGGGCTTGTTCATATGGAAGAAACATTTGAGCCAAAAAAGACAATATACTATGTGCCACATCTTGCTGTTATTATACAGTAGCGAACTTTCCCAGTTGTATTTACAGCGGACATCGAAAAAATGTATAGACAGATACTAATTAGCGAATACGACAAGGAACTCCAACGTATTCTGTGGAGAGAAAGCACCAATGATCCAATTAAAGAGTATTGTAATAATATTTTTGGCGAAATCGTAGGATCGCCATGTACGCGCCTTTTTATTTTTAAAATAATAAAAAAAGGACTCGCGTTCTATCAAAATAAGTTGTAGGACCTGCCTATTGGTTGCCGGCGAAGTTCGCCACTGCACTCTGGGCCAGAATTAAAATTGTGCGGCATAAATTCAAAATTTTTTTTGGAACAAAACTGCACTTAAATAAATTTATTTTGAAGAATATATTTGGGAGGTAAGGTAATCATTAAAAATTTGGATGTTATGGCAACCCTGGAATTTTGGAGTTGCTTTAAAGTCATGTGTTTTATCAGCTGTTGCATTTGTGTAAAAGAGGCAAATCTTTTTGTTGAATTCGAAGCTGTGTACATTTTTTACGATCAAATAAATTTAAATTGTTAAGAATGGAAATTAATAATCAAGGTATGTAGAGTGTATAAATCAAATTTTCTTTCCATTTGTCTGTGTTAAATGTTATTTTTGTGTATTGTTTTATTATGCCTTAAAATAGAAGATAACCAACCTCGTGCCCGTGAATTGTGAGTCCAGAACTAACTTTCTGCCAAAGGGTGTTTAAAGTTATGTTACTAATTTAATTTGCGGCTTTTTGCGGCTTTGGCCGCATTCACTTCGTATTTGTCAACTTCCAGATACGTTTGAATTTTGTGATGGAACGTTGTTGAATGTTTGGATAGACAAAAAGAGGTGGATCTTTGAGCAGCTAAATGCATATATCTTAAGCCCTGAAATTAAGAGGAATGTTGAGAAAAAAGTAGAAAGTTTTGACCTGTTTATTAAAAAAAACTTGCCAAAATGCAGCCGAAGTTTGAAAACGTTCATGGCCAAGCATTCAGAGTGGCTATCGTCAAACATGATTTTGACACTGAGTAGTACGTCGACTATGAATCGAGCAGGGCGTCCTCGAGTAGGATACACTCATGCAGGAACCCGACTGAAGAGGAAATTAGCCGCTGCTTTGGCAGACGAACAAGACCAGAATGCTTCTCTTCTTGTGCACGCTGCAGCAATTTCAGCAGAACAATGTAATGAGACGAAAACATCACTAATGTTACGAAAAACTTTTCTACCGTCAAAAGAACCACCTTTGAAAAAAACTCGAGCTTGTTCAGAACCGAAACTTCTAACTCCAAATGAGGCTGTAGCGTTTTTGCTCGAAAACTCTTTCACAAAACAGCAATACAACAACATTCGGGAGCTAAACAAAACTCAATATCCAAGTTATAACAAAGTTATAACAAATTTCAAATGTGAAACTAATTGCAAGTTATGGATTTGAGGGATCTACTGGTCAAAGTATATACAAACAGAAATTTTGTGTGAACGAGTCACAATCTTTTGATCAGACCTTGTTTGCAACTACCACTGAAACTAGTAAGTGATTTTGGGACGGTTTTATGGCTTAATCGAACTCCACAATCCGTAAGATTTTGTAGGCCGCTCAAATTAGAGTTTGTGAAAGAAACCAAGGGCCACATTCTTACAGAAAAAAATGATCTGGACAATCAAATACAAAAGCTGGAGCCGTACCTATGCACTATATTGGATAATAGAAAAATCTCTGTAGCTTATGATCTTCATATGACATTAATAGACGGGAAAGTTTTAAATATTTTGACCGGGAAAAAATCTGCTCAGTTGTGCCCGATATGTGGGGCCAGCCCGAAAATTTTCATGGAAAGTGATAATATTTGCTATCCGAAATTCAAACCAAAATCTGGAAGCTTGCAATATGGTATAAGTCCGCTCCATGCGTGGATACGTTTCTTTGAATTCGTGCTAAAAATTTCTTATAGAATTGTTTTGCAAAAATGGCAAATAAGAGATTCAGAAGAAAAAGTGTTAGTTATGGATAGAAAGAAAAAAATACAAGAAAGCCTGTGGAAGGAAATGGGTTTACACATGGATAAGCCAAAACAAAATGGTAACGGAAATAGTAACGATGGAAACACTGCAAAGAGAGCATTTGACAATGTAAAATTATTTGCGGAAATTTTATAAAAGTGACAGGCGGTCCCATGCGAGACAAAACGGTCGACTTAATACTATGACAGATGTTCTCCACAGAGGAATTGATACTTCGGATCCTCTGATATCAAGTATAGTCGTAAATAAAAGAGCAGCTCAAAAAAAAATCTAAACCGTTGCCCGCAGACGTCATTTCCCTCTTAAAAACCCCAAGCTTTGAAAGTCAAAACATTAACTCTACAATCGATGACAGTGACACTGACTCTGATTCAGAAACTGAAATCATGTATTGTTTTAAATTATATGCCGAAGAAGAGGAAGATATTTAAGAACGATGAACACCATGACTATATATTTTTTAAAGGTAAAAATTTTAATTTTATTGAAATTTGGAGATAAAATTAAAATAATCTGCAACTTTTTTTACAGAATACCCCATATCGGCAACATCAGTCGTCACATCTGAGAATATGAGTAATAGTTCATGCCAATTTGCAGGAAATCGTTCGAGTTGAGAAATCAGCTTCAACGTCAAAAAATAGGTTTCTAAATATAAGCTTATATCACCACATTACTTTAAAACCAAATTTTCTTTATTATCTTCTATTAATCTTAAACACTTATATATAAATAAAAATTATAACATAAACATAATGGTTGAGTAAAAACAAAAAAAAACTATTATTATTTATTCGCACCTTATATGGGCGTGAAGGGGGTATTCACCTTATATGGGCGGTAGGGCTTTGCGTAGTCGGATCGGTCCAAAATTTGGCCTATTTGTTACACATGTGGGGTATATCTGATGTGCCAAATTTCAGCTTTATAGTGTCATTATTCTAATTTATGCCGCACAATTTGAAAACTGGCCCAGTGTGCACTGGCGCTATTTTAAATATCCTTTTTATGCCTTTCACTAAAAAAAGTGCAGAGGCTAAAAGGGTTTAAGTCGGCAGCTATTAAAGCTCAAGACTTATTAAAATGAAAATAGTTGGCAGTTGTTAGAGCTCAAAACTAGATTGATTTATTTTCAAATATGTTCATCCTTTTATAGTAAGCATAACGGTATTTTGTCTTAAAACTAGTTAAAAATTGTTTGTGTAGTTTAGAATGTAAATAGAATCATATGTTCTTTAATTAGTGTAAAAGTAACAGTAGAATATCGTAATACATATTTGTAATTTAGTATTAATAGTTTAATATGTGTGAGTGAGTAGACTTATATTAATATAAAACTTAAACATAATCATATGTTAACATATTTGTGTAGGATATGGGTACATGTGTGCGAATGAGATAGATAGTAGTGCTTAGTATGAACATATGTTCTTATTGTTTGAATAATATCTTAGTATACCGTAGAGGTGTATTACTTTAACTTAGTTTGAATATTATTGTGCATGTTCTCGAAAATTCTTACAGTAGAGGTTTTTATATTATTACTTATTTTAAGAAAAGTATTTATAGCTTCTTTTATAATGAAATCCATTAATTGTAAAATAAATATTTAAATAATATGTATAGGTATACTACACCCTTACCCTTAAGAGAAAAAAAATATATTTTGAAACTTATGAAAATTTTTTTTTTGTGTTTTAACTTATACAATATTTTAATATAATTCATATATTTACAAGATTTTAATTTTTAAATAAAAAGATATAATTTTTACAAATATTTCTTTAACATATTGTTATGGTATTCTTTAAGTGTTCCATTTAAATTTACTATTGAATTTACTCCTTTTTTTGTTTACAATTATGAATGGACCAATATAAGGATATTGATTTTTTCTTCTATTCATCCTTTTTATCAAAACTTTACCTCCAATATTTAAATTTAACGGATTTATATATTTATCTTTTTTTATTCTATTCATTTTTGCAATATTTATTAATTCGTTTGCTTTTTGTAAAGAATATTTTAATCTTTGTTTCAGTTCTTGTGCGTAATTGTCTGTATTATATACTATTGATTCGAAACGATTATCATTTGGAAGATTTGCAAATTTTCCAAAAATTAGCTCAAACGGTGTATAATTTGTATCAACATGAGGTGTTGTGTTATATGAAAAAGTGAAGTATGGGATCCATTGGTCCCATTCTTCATTTTTGCAAAAGTTTAACAAATAATCATTTAATACTCGATGGTTTCTTTCAATCGAGCCTAGAGTCTCATGGTGATATGGAGTGTTAAAAATTTGTTTAATATCTAATAAATTGCATAATTCTGACATTAATTCATTGAGGAATTCTGTACCTCTATCCGATTTTAAAATTTTAAAGTGACCTTATATTAAAATTACGTTTTCAACAAGTGTTTTAGCAACAGTTTTCGCGTCTTTTGTCTCCATTGGACATGCTATTATATACTTAAGTCGCACTGCATCGTTAGTATATATCTGTAATTGTTGGATAAGCGTAGGGGACCTACTGTGTCGATAGAAACTACTTTAAAGCTGGTACTTGGTGTGTCTGTCATTGTTAAATTTTCTTTTTTATGTTTAGTTTGTTTATTAATTTTGCAATTGTTACAATTGAGAATGAACTTTTTTATCATTTTGCTCATATTTTTCCATATGTATTTTTGTTTTATTTTGTTTTGTTTTATTTTGTCGACTATTCTTTGTGGTTCATTAAAAATTAAAATTTTTAAGTTTTCGTTTGTTCTTTTTATGTTATTAAAAATATCTTTGAATTTATCCATTTCAATGGTTTTAAATATATCATAATTTCTCTTGAGCACTAATTCTTCTATTCCTACATTATACATTTTTGATGAAAGTTTCTCCAAAGTCAGCGGTGTGAACAGTGGATTATCACTACATCTTATAATTACTTCCTCATCATGTATTTCAATTTTGGTATCCTTAAACTTTCTTTCTGTAATGAACCTTAATTTTTTAATTTTTTTTATATCTGTTATGGATGTACAATCCCAAACAAAAAGTTTTGCGGACTTTTCGCTGGCAGGACATTCTCTTTTGTTTAAATGAGTGTTTTTTGTATGTTTATCTGTGTTCATACTTCTTGTAATTGCTAGTATATTTTGTTTGCTATCTTCCATTCCGGTTGGAATCATAGCTTTTATGGAATCACTATTTAAAATTATTCTTGACAATGCGTCTGCATTGGTATTCTTTTACCCTTTTTATAAATAATATTGAAATCATAATCGCTAAGATCTAATCTTAAGCGTGTCATTTTAGAAGAAGTATTTTTATGAGAGAAAAGAGACACTAGCGGGCGGTGGTCTGTTAGAACCGAAAATTTTCTACCGTAGAGGTAGGGTCTGAAAAAATTGATTGCCCAATGTATAGCTAAGAGCTCTTTCTCAATAATTGGCTTGTTCAGGTCATGTTTTGCAAGAGATTTGCTTGCGTACGAAATTGGTAAGTCTGAGCCTACTTCGCCTTGCGATAGGACTGCACCAAGAACGTAATTAGAAGCACCTGTGGTGAAAATGAAGGGTTTATTGAAATCAGGATATTGCAATATTGGTGGGTTTAAAAGTTTTGTTTTTAGCTCTTCAAAAGAGTTCTGGCAATTTTCATTCCAGTCAAATTTTGTGTTCTTCTTTAACAATGAGTTTAAATTTTTAGCAATATCTGCAAATCTTGGAATAAATCGACGGTAGTAGTTGCAGAAAGCAACAAATCTTCGTATTTCGTCCGTGTTTTTTGGTGTTGGATATTCTTTTATAATTTTATTTTTAGACGGGTCAGTTTTTATACCATTGGCCGTTATAAGATGCCCAAGGTAAATGGCTTCTGGCTTTAAAAAACAACATTTATGTGAATTTAATTTTATATTATATTTTCTTAATCTATCAAAAACTTTTATTAAATTGTCGTTATGATGTCCTAAACTACAACCGAAAACAATTATATCGTCTACATAAATAAAAGCTTCTGTATCTAAGCCACTTAATACGATAGTCGGCATTCTTTGGAAGCTGTTGGATGATATCTTCAATCCAAATGGTAAACGTTTAAATTAGAAATGTCCATTTCCAGTTGAAAAAGAAGTTAACGGTCTTGAGTCTTTGTCTAAGTTAATTTGGTGGAAAGAGCTGGTCATGTCCAAAGTGGAAAAGTATTTAGCTCTACCCAGTCGGTCGAGAACTTCTTCTATTTTTGTAAGTGGGAATTTATCGTTTACAATTTTTTTTCATTTAATTTTATATAAAAATTAAGTTCCGTGTCGCAGTTATTTTAATATTCGCGAAAAGTTTTTAAATAATGCAAAACGAGTTGCATGTATGTGTGTGTGTGTGTTGGAGCGCAACAAGAAAATAAATATTGCGAAAACAAAATTTACTCTAATAAAACGAAACTTGCGCGAGTGAAAAAGATAAATAGAAATTTTAGTTTGTTTACTAGTTATAAAAATTCATTATTGTTTTTGGTTTTTTTTTTTTAATTTCATATTTCATATAAAAAATTACTATTAAATATTTTAGAAAAATGTGAAGTGATTTTAAAAGAATATACGTGTTATTTCTAATCTACCCAAAATAGGGCACGGCTTTAAATCCTCTTGGGAAACGGCTGGACAAATCTGGCTGAAAATGGACGAATTGGAGCGTCGCAAAAGGAGCCGCGCATAAAACATGTCGTAAGTTGTCGCATCTGTCGGTCCGCTGCATTTTGCCGTCGGCAAATTAATTAATGCTCAGTTTGCAGGATCGCCATGTGTAGGAGATTTAATGTAAAGTCAAACTATTTACTTCACTTAGTTTCAATTTAAGTTTTTATTTAAAGTATATAATTCATTAATTTTAGCTTTTGTATAATAGAACACGTTTTATAAGTTAACCTTTTTCTAGCTGAGTGACAGTCGCAAGAGAGAAAAAATGTATATTCGTAATTGTAAGAAAGATAAACGAAGAGAAACGAGCAAAATGTCATCGGTCCATTCAGTGTTACCAGTGCTGACTTAAAATGATCACATAATAGTAATTTTTCTTAACATACTCCCCCCTAAGAACCATTGTTCTTACAGTGCACCCTAAACAAGTGCGCGTTGCGCTGCGTACCCAGGCGCCACGCAACTTTATTTTACGCTTAACCTAAACAAGTGCGCTGCGGAAAGAACTGCTGCTCTCGAACCAGCTCAGTCTGATAGTTTAAAAATCTTAAAAAACCTTTAGTATTGTGTAAAAATCTATTAATATTGCAAATACTTCCATTTGCAATTGAGATTAATAAATTAATAGCAGCTGATTGCTCTTTGTTCTAATACTTTGGTTTTATGCAGCCAACTTCACATCCGAACGCACTGTCAAAATTGGAAATTCGATTCATGTTGCGGTAGTCCGGTGCGTGTTTCGGTAGGCTTCATACAAAATGTATGTGCATGAGCCGATTTTGACAGTTAAACCACGCACGCGCACTTGTTTAGGGTGGACTGTTAAACACAGAATCCAGCCGGTGGAGGTGTTTTGTTTGGTCTCCTGGTTGACCGCGCTATGCCTCGTCTCACAGCACTGGTAGGTGGCTAGATTCCAGATGAAATGGGGAATGTTATCGATCGGATTGTACATCGTTGATTGGCAGCAAGCAGATTTTAGATATTGGGCGTTTAAAAAACTTTCCATTACAATACAAAGTTACCACCCGTACTAAACCGTCAGGTCCAGGATGAACGCTTTCGATTCTCGCCAAGAGCCATTGGCCTGGGGCACTGCGCTCGTGCAGCAGAAGAACCAAATCACCCACTTTGGCGTTGTGTTGAATTCTGTTCCATTTCGGACGTGATTGTAGTCGGCACATATACTCACTTGTCCATCTCTTCCAAAAATGTTGCTTTATTTGTGGAACTGTTTTCCAACGAGTTAAGCGATTTATATTAGAGTCTAGCAGATTTTCTTCGGGAACACATCTAGTCGGTTCACCAATTAGGAAGTGTGCTGGAGTGAGCGCATTGTTATCAGATGGATCGGTGGAAATAGGACACAACGGACGAGAGTTCAAACAGCTCTCAATCTCTGTAAGGAGTGTGCATAGCTCCTCGTAGTTAAGAATCTGGTCCCGCATAATGCGACGTAGGTGGTATTTAGTAGATTTCACGCCAGCTTCCCAGAGCCCTCCAAAATGTGGTGAAGCGGGTGGGATAAAATGCCAAGTCGTGCCACTATTTAAGAGCGCGTCTGCTAGATGTTCCGGTAGAGATGATGAACTGCGATTGTAGAGTATTTATAATTCTTTGTTGGCCCCGACGAACGTTGTTCCACAGTCGGAGTACAAATCGGTACATGGGCCTCTTCGCGAAGTAAACCGGCGAAAATCAGCTAGAAAAGAGTCCGTGTCAAGGCTTGTTACCGCTTCGAGATGGATTGCTTTAGTACACATACAGATGAAGAGACAAATGTATGCTTTTGTCGTAGTTGCTGTTCGGAGTGTAGACTGTTTTATTGAAATGGGACCAGCATAGTCAAGACCACTGTGTTTAAACGCTCTTGCTGGTTGCAATCGTATTGCGGGCAAATTTCCCATAAGTTGTTGGTAAGACTGAGCTTTATATTTAAAACAAGCGATGCATGTTCGTTGAACATTTTTAGCCAGATTACGCGCCGATAATATCCAGTAACGACGTAGTACGTAAGCTTGCATCAACTGTAGACCCCCGTGAAGAGTTTGCTTATGGGCTTCTGAAAATAAAAGAGGTGATAGAGGATTTTGTTTTGCTAAAAGGATCGGATATTTAGTTTGATATGAAAGATAGGAAATAGCTATTCGACCACCAACTCTTACGATACCATCATCATTAAGAAAGGGGCGAAGTTGAAAAATTCTGCTCCGCCTTGGAAGTTCCTGTTTGTGTTTGAGGCAGGCTATTTCCTCATTAAATGAAATAATTTGAGTTATTTTGATAAGTGTTTGATGAGCACGTTTAAGCTCATAAGTTTTTAAGTACCCAGATTCACATCTATTGTTTGATGGTAGAGTACGTGATTTTAAATTGCTATAAAACCTTAGAACGTACGCCATAACGCGCTTTAAAGTGTTAAATGAGGAATATTTTGAGGTTATTTCTGGATAAGAATCGCTTTTAAGCTGGACTACGGTTGTATGCGCGGTGACGCTTGATTTCCTTTCTTCGAGGTTTGTCGTTAGGCAAATGGATTTGATTGGCCACTCGGATGAAGGTTTGTTGATCCAGGTGGACCATTCCACCAGAGGGTATGATTCTGTAGCTCTCTTGGACTGATACCTCTCGACGCACAGTCAGCTGGATTCTCGCGAGTTGAGATATATTTCCAATCATTGACCTTTGTAACACGCTGAATATGCGCAACGCGGTTTGCCACGTAGACGGTCCATTTTGACGAGTGAGTACGTATCCAACTAAGAACTGTTGTGCTGTCCGTCCAATAGTTTATATTTTCAATGTTAAAATCCATATTACCTATAATTTTTGATGCTAGTTTTGCTAGTAAAACAGCAGCACATAACTCAAGTCTCGGAATCGTTACAACTTTTAAGGGCGCAACCTTTGTTTTGGATTGAATTAAATGTGTCGAAACTCCTCCTTGATCGTTGGTTACCCTAGCGTAGATAACGGCTGCATAGGCAACTTGCGATGCGTCACTGAATCCGTGAATCTCTATGCTGCTATTTTGCTTACTTCCAATCCATCTTGGTATGCTTATCTGCTCCAGTTGCTTGAGTGAACTCCTGTAGTGCAACCATTCATCCCGAATTTGCGTTGTGAGTTCATCTTGCCAGTCGAGACCTGAAAGCCAGAGCTTTTGAAATATTATTTTAGCTGTAATTGTTGTCGGTGCAAGCCAACCAAGTGGATCAAACGGCTTTGAAGCATCAGAGAGTAAGCTCCTCTTTGTGAGTTTATCTGCAAAGGAAAAATTCTGATTAAATGAAAATGTGTCTGTTATGGTATCCCAAGACAGTCCTAATGCTTTCACAAAATTTTGACCTTGAAGATGGAAAACCTCAGCCTTATGCCTATCTTCTTCTGGTATAGACTGCAGCACCTGCAGCGAACTTGAAGACCATTTTCTTAAGTGGAAGCCACCCGATTCCAGAAGTTGTCGGAGTTCAGATTGAAGTTGTTCTGCTTCTTCTATCGAGTCTGCTCCTGATATAACATCATCTACATAAGTGTCTGCACGCAAAACTCTGCTCGCTTTCGGATAATTGTCCTTTTCATCATCTGCTAATTGCTGTAAGACACGAATAGCGAGATAAGGAGCCGAAGTGGTTCCGTATGTCACAGTACGTAGTTTATAAATGCAGATCTCATTAGTTTTGAAGTCACGCCATAGTATGCATTGGTACTTTTGATGCTCGTCACAAATTAGTATTTGTCTAAACATTTTTTCCAAATCGGCTGTGAAGCCAATAGCGAAACGACGCCAGCGTGTTATAATAGTAGCTAAGTCGTTTTGTAGTGCTGGACCTGAATAGAGTTCATCATTTAGAGAAGTTTGTGATGGCTTGTGATTACCTCCATCGAATACCACACGTAATTTCGTGGTGGTGCTTATGTCTCTTAAAACACCATGGTGAGGAAAAAAGAAACAATTTCTTGGCAAATCTTTCGGATAGACTCCCACTTTTTCCATATGATTGAGATTTTCATACTCCGACAGAAATTGCTTGTATTGTTCTGCAAAAACTGGACGCTGGGCAAATGAAGATTCTAATTGCTTTAAGCGTTTAAGTGCGTTGTAGTCGGTTTGTTGAAAGTATGGCAGTTCATTCCCTGCTAGCATCGATTTAAACGGTAAATGGACAATGTACCTCCCTGTGATATCACGTTGGTGTGTATTTAGAAAAAAAGCTTCACAGGTTGCTTCTTCCGCACTAGACGCTTTCTCTTCGTGCAGCTCTTCCTGTTCCCAAAACAAGCGTAGTTGTTGTTCAAGTGAGCACATATTTGCACTTATGGATATCGTGGAAGTGGGGGACCCAGTTGGTCCAGAAATCATCCATCCAAATTTCGTTTCTTGTAAGAGTAATCCATTTTCATATATTTTTATACCTGGTAGTAATAATTCACCGTAGACATCGCCACCGAGAATAAGATCAATTTTGTCCGCTTGCATAAAGTTTGGATCTGCCAGAAATAAAGTTTCTGTGCCTTTTGGAAGCTGGAAGTTGCTCGGCTTGAAAGGTTTGTACGACATGAGTGATGGAAGAATAAGTGCGTTACAATAAATAGAATATTCTGACTGATATTTTGATACTAATTTTAAAGATACATACTTTTTGACTGTAGTCAATTTTTTATTACCAATTCCGGCAACATTAATATGCGTTTTAAGTTTTGGCAAATCAAGCAGCTGAGAAACTTCTTCGGATATAAATGAAGCCTGAGCACCTTGATCAACAAGTGCTTTGAGAGAGTGAGAAGAAGTCTCTGACTTGACGGTGACTTGAATCGTAGCAAGTAGAACGGGACAGCTTGCTTGAGCTGCGTGCATAGCTACGTTCTGATTGTTAGTTGCTCTGTGATTGTGTCCACTGCTCGGTGGCCAGTTTGAATTGTTGGTATAGTAATTTAGTTCAGTACTCAGAGAGGATACATTTGTGCTAACAGCTGAGCTGTTGGTGGCATGATTGCCATGCGCGTTAGGTTGCTCATGGGCATAATTTTTGTTATAAGGAAAAGTATTTCCAGCTGCGTATTCATTATGAATAATAGTGTGGTGTGGCTCGTGGCAGATTTGGCAGCGTGTTGATAGCCTACATTGTTGACGCGTGTGCCCTGTATTTAAACAGTTAAGGCACACTTTGCTTTTATTAAGAACGTCGCGCTTCGCAGAAGAAGAGAGCGTTTGAAACTTAAAACATTTGTACAAGAGGTGTCGTTGATTACAGCAAGGGCAGTTTCCGTTATGTTGTATATTTGTTGTGTTAGCGTACGTAGTACGGCGAAATGGTTTATGGCCTACTGATCTAACAGAGGAAGAGAGAGGGGAAGACTTTTCACCTTCAACTGATTCTAGAGTCCGAAAAGTCGTTTCTAAAAAAATAAGCATAGTTGACATTTCTTGAACGTCAGCACTTGCGTTTAAGGATTGTTCCCACTCCTTTCTTGTTTGCTTGTCAAGCTTTTGAGTGGTAATGTAAACGAGAATTGCATTCCAGGTCGTCGTGTCGATGCTCAACGTACTTAGTAAAGCGAGACAGTTGCGAGTAGCATCTAATAGTTTTTTTACACTTTCGTATGTACCGGTTGCAGGGGGTATGGCAAAAAGGCGTTGCAAAGTTTGTTCTACTAGCATTCTTTTGTTATGGAACCTTTGGTGCAATGCATTCCACGCTAGTTCATAACTAGCGTCTGTCGCTGGATACTCGTTTACCATGTCCAATGGAAAACCCTTACAAGACCCTTTTAAGTAATAGTACTTCTGTACTTTGGTAAGCGCGTTGTTTGTATGAACGAGGGATATAAACATATCTCGATAGGGAATCCAATCTAGGTACTCTCCAGTAAACGTTGGCAAGTCAATTTTAGGTAACCTAGCAGCTGCACACATTGATTCGTTCCTGTTGGCTATAAACGTGCTAGTATGTATATTTGGGGAAGATGGAAGCTGTAGTTCATATTGTGTGTCAAGCAGCTTCGACTTGAAGGTTATGTAACAATCGTGACCTTTATAAAAAATATCTACGTTGAAATACGGCACATCTTCTTCCCGAAGTGATTGGTTACGAATTGCTTCGCAGACAAGTTCGTGAATAATTTTAAAAGTTTCGAAAGACTGCTCCAAGTCTTCCAACATACTATGAACATAGCCTTTACTTGTTTGATGAATTGATTTTGCATCAAATGCCGTCATCATACGCGAGAAATGTTTCAGCAAGTTTCGCTGAGCTTCAATTTTAACATGAAGAGCCTCCATGTTGCGTTATATTGATATTGGGAAAAAGTCCCGGGTTTCGGCACCAAATTTTTTAATGTAGGAGATTTAATGTAAAGTCAAACTATTTACTTCACTTAGTTTCAATTTAAGTTTTTATTTAAAGTATATAATTCATTAATTTTAGCTTTTGTTTAATAGAACACGTTTTATAAGTTAACCTTTTTCTAGCTGAGTGACAGTCGCAAGAGAGAAAAAATGTATATTCGTAATTGTAAGAAAGATAAACGAAGAGAAACGAGCAAAATGTCATCGGTCCATTCAGTGTTACCAGTGCTGACTTAAAATGATCACATAATAGTAATTTTTCTTAACACCATGTAATAATATTTTTGGCGATATCGCAGGATTGCCATGTACGCGCCTTTTTATTTTTAAAATAATAAAAAAAGGACTCGCGTTCTATAAAAATAAGTTGTAGGACCTGCCTATTGGTTGCCGGCGAAGTTCGCCACTGGCGCTATTTTAAACATCCTTCTTATGCCGTTCATTAAAAAATGTGCAGAGGCTAAAAGGGTTTAAGTCGGCAGCTATTAAAGCTCAAGACTTATTAAAATGAAAATAGTTGGCAGCTGTTAGAGCTCAAAACTAGATTGATTTATTTTCAAATATGTTCATCCTTTTATAGTAAGCATAACGGTATTTTGTCTAAAAACTAGTTAAAAATTGTTTTTGTAGTTTAGAATGTAAATAGAATAATATGTTCTTTAATTAGTGTAAAAGTAATAGTAGAATATCGTAATACATATTTGTAATTTAGTATTAATAGTTTAATATGTGTGAGTGAGTAGACTTATATTAATAGAAAACTTAAACATAATCATATGTTAACATATTTGTGTAGGAGTAAAAAGTATAATATCATATGTTTTGTATTCAGCCATATGGGTACATGTGTGCGAATGAGATAGATAGTAGTGCTTAGTATGAACATATGATCTTATTGTTTGAATAATATCTTAGTATACTGTAGAGGTGTATTACTTTAACTTAGTTTGAATATTATTGTGCATGTTCTCGAAAATTCTTACAGCAGAGGTTTTTATATTATTACTTATTTTAAGAAAAGTATTTATAGCTTCTTTTATAATGAAATACATTAATTGTAAATTAAATATTTAAATAATATGTATAGGTATACTACAGTATGCATTAAATACCGTGACTTATGGAACCATATATGCACAATACCTTGCCATCAAGACGTTAACTCAATTAGCTGAGGATTAAAAAATTAACTACCCGATAACATATGAAACACTGTCTATCTAGTTTTATGTGGATGATTGTTAGCAGGTGCAAACTCAGTAAAAGAAGGAGAAAAACTGCAACAAGAATTTATTCAATTGCTTAGTATAGGGAGCTTCAAATCCAACAGAGCATAATTTCTTAAATACCTACCAAAAGAAGACGTGGAGATGCAATCCGATATGGACTTCGATGAAAGTGAAACGATTAAGATTCTGGGCATTCAATGGTGTTCCAAATGGTGTTC
The DNA here is from genome assembly GCA_963920525.1 of Dichetophora obliterata. Taxonomy (NCBI): domain Eukaryota; kingdom Metazoa; phylum Arthropoda; class Insecta; order Diptera; family Sciomyzidae; genus Dichetophora; species Dichetophora obliterata. The sequence continues at coordinate 144,056,051 of OY986439.1, forward strand.
CAAAAAGGATGAATTCAAGTTTAAGATGAACAGAGAATCTTTCAATTCAAAAAACACTAAGAGGTCTATGCTTAGTGAAGCAGGAAGGTTATTTGATTAATTTGGTTGGTTGTCGCCAGTCATCATCAAGGCGAAATTATTATTCAGAAACTGTGTTTACGATGAGTGGATTGGGATCAGGAAGTTCCAACAGATTTGCAAGCAGAATGGCACGAGTTTAAATCAAGGCTGCCAGCAATATATCAGCTTAGAATCCCAAGATGGATTAAATATTCGAAGCAAAGTAAAATCGAACTACATGGGTTTGCAGACGCAGAAGGAAGAATGGAAGAAATATGTCTGTAGCTTAGACTTAAATGACCTAGAAACCTACAAGCGTTTGTTTCTGGATTTTGAAAGTTGCTCAGCTACCTTATATCAAAATTATTTAGACAATATTAAGCTGAGAATATTGTCTGATCCAAAGAAAGAAAACTTCGCAACAACAGGAATAGGGCATAATATGTCTGTAGCTTAGACTTAAATGACCTAGAAACCTACAAGCGTTTGTTTCTGGATTTTGAAAGTTGCTCAGCTACCTTATATCAAAATTATTTAGACAGTATTAAGCTGAGAATATTGTCTGATCCAAAGAAATTCTGGGGTTTCAAAAACACCAAAAAAAAAATCTGATGGATTCCCTTCATCATTTAAGACTTCTGACGGATTTACTGACGATCCCGTTATAATTTGTGGCCTATTTGCAACTCTCTTTAAAGAGTCATTCTGTTCAGACTCTTTTAATCCTGATGAAGATTATTTTGAATAAATGAACTTAACACCCAGGATTTCATTGGACCCTATATCTTTTAATTCAGAGGATATTTTAAAGTATATTAGATCGATCGAAGAAGATTTTAATGCTGGACCTGACGGAATTCCTGCCGCAGTGTTAACGCAATGTGGTTCCGTTCTATGCTAACAACTCTCCATATTATTCAATAAATCAATTAGGGAATGTAATTTTCCACTTTTTTGGAAAAAATCTTTTATAAGTCCTATTTATAAAAAAGGTTGTAGGAATGATGTAAACAACTATAGGCCTATCGCTAAACTCTCATCGATTCCAAAACTTTTTGAGCGGCTCGTGTATGATCGTGTGAAGATTCATTGTGGGAGGGTCATAACAACTCGTCAGCATGGATTTGTTACTGGCAGATCCACTGTGTCTCATCTCCTCGATTTTACAACATTCTGCTTAAATTCAGTTTATTCTTGTAACCAGGTCGATTGTATTTACACTGATTTTAGTAAAGCATTTGATAAACTACTACACAAATTAATTATATTTAAACTAAAGTTAATGGGTTTTCCCTTTTAACCTTTAGTATTGTGTAAAAATCTATTAATATTGCAAATACTTCCATTTGCAATTGAGATTAATAAATTAATAGCAGCTGATTGCTCTTTGTTCTAATACTTTGGTTTTATGCAGCCAACTTCACATCCGAACGCACTGTCAAAATTGGAAATTCGATTCATGTTGCGGTAGTCCGGTGCGTGTTTCGGTAGGCTTCATACAAAATGTATGTGCATGAGCCGATTTTGACAGTTAAACCACGCACGCGCACTTGTTTAGGGTGGACTGTTAAACACAGAATCCAGCCGGTGGAGGTGTTTTGTTTGGTCTCCTGGTTGACCGCGCTATGCCTCGTCTCACAGCACTGGTAGGTGGCTAGATTCCAGATGAAATGGGGAATGTTATCGATCGGATTGTACATCGTTGATTGGCAGCAAGCAGATTTTAGATATTGGGCGTTTAAAAAACTTTCCATTACAATACAAAGTTACCACCCGTACTAAACCGTCAGGTCCAGGATGAACGCTTTCGATTCTCGCCAAGAGCCATTGGCCTGGGGCACTGCGCTCGTGCAGCAGAAGAACCAAATCACCCACTTTGGCGTTGTGTTGAATTCTGTTCCATTTCGGACGTGATTGTAGTCGGCACATATACTCACTTGTCCATCTCTTCCAAAAATGTTGCTTTATTTGTGGAACTGTTTTCCAACGAGTTAAGCGATTTATATTAGAGTCTAGCAGATTTTCTTCGGGAACACATCTAGTCGGTTCACCAATTAGGAAGTGTGCTGGAGTGAGCGCATTGTTATCAGATGGATCGGTGGAAATAGGACACAACGGACGAGAGTTCAAACAGCTCTCAATCTCTGTAAGGAGTGTGCATAGCTCCTCGTAGTTAAGAATCTGGTCCCGCATAATGCGACGTAGGTGGTATTTAGTAGATTTCACGCCAGCTTCCCAGAGCCCTCCAAAATGTGGTGAAGCGGGTGGGATAAAATGCCAAGTCGTGCCACTATTTAAGAGCGCGTCTGCTAGATGTTCCGGTAGAGATGATGAACTGCGATTGTAGAGTATTTATAATTCTTTGTTGGCCCCGACGAACGTTGTTCCACAGTCGGAGTACAAATCGGTACATGGGCCTCTTCGCGAAGTAAACCGGCGAAAATCAGCTAGAAAAGAGTCCGTGTCAAGGCTTGTTACCGCTTCGAGATGGATTGCTTTAGTACACATACAGATGAAGAGACAAATGTATGCTTTTGTCGTAGTTGCTGTTCGGAGTGTAGACTGTTTTATTGAAATGGGACCAGCATAGTCAAGACCACTGTGTTTAAACGCTCTTGCTGGTTGCAATCGTATTGCGGGCAAATTTCCCATAAGTTGTTGGTAAGACTGAGCTTTATATTTAAAACAAGCGATGCATGTTCGTTGAACATTTTTAGCCAGATTACGCGCCGATAATATCCAGTAACGACGTAGTACGTAAGCTTGCATCAACTGTAGACCCCCGTGAAGAGTTTGCTTATGGGCTTCTGAAAATAAAAGAGGTGATAGAGGATTTTGTTTTGCTAAAAGGATCGGATATTTAGTTTGATATGAAAGATAGGAAATAGCTATTCGACCACCAACTCTTACGATACCATCATCATTAAGAAAGGGGCGAAGTTGAAAAATTCTGCTCCGCCTTGGAAGTTCCTGTTTGTGTTTGAGGCAGGCTATTTCCTCATTAAATGAAATAATTTGAGTTATTTTGATAAGTGTTTGATGAGCACGTTTAAGCTCATAAGTTTTTAAGTACCCAGATTCACATCTATTGTTTGATGGTAGAGTACGTGATTTTAAATTGCTATAAAACCTTAGAACGTACGCCATAACGCGCTTTAAAGTGTTAAATGAGGAATATTTTGAGGTTATTTCTGGATAAGAATCGCTTTTAAGCTGGACTACGGTTGTATGCGCGGTGACGCTTGATTTCCTTTCTTCGAGGTTTGTCGTTAGGCAAATGGATTTGATTGGCCACTCGGATGAAGGTTTGTTGATCCAGGTGGACCATTCCACCAGAGGGTATGATTCTGTAGCTCTCTTGGACTGATACCTCTCGACGCACAGTCAGCTGGATTCTCGCGAGTTGAGATATATTTCCAATCATTGACCTTTGTAACACGCTGAATATGCGCAACGCGGTTTGCCACGTAGACGGTCCATTTTGACGAGTGAGTACGTATCCAACTAAGAACTGTTGTGCTGTCCGTCCAATAGTTTATATTTTCAATGTTAAAATCCATATTACCTATAATTTTTGATGCTAGTTTTGCTAGTAAAACAGCAGCACATAACTCAAGTCTCGGAATCGTTACAACTTTTAAGGGCGCAACCTTTGTTTTGGATTGAATTAAATGTGTCGAAACTCCTCCTTGATCGTTGGTTACCCTAGCGTAGATAACGGCTGCATAGGCAACTTGCGATGCGTCACTGAATCCGTGAATCTCTATGCTGCTATTTTGCTTACTTCCAATCCATCTTGGTATGCTTATCTGCTCCAGTTGCTTGAGTGAACTCCTGTAGTGCAACCATTCATCCCGAATTTGCGTTGTGAGTTCATCTTGCCAGTCGAGACCTGAAAGCCAGAGCTTTTGAAATATTATTTTAGCTGTAATTGTTGTCGGTGCAAGCCAACCAAGTGGATCAAACGGCTTTGAAGCATCAGAGAGTAAGCTCCTCTTTGTGAGTTTATCTGCAAAGGAAAAATTCTGATTAAATGAAAATGTGTCTGTTATGGTATCCCAAGACAGTCCTAATGCTTTCACAAAATTTTGACCTTGAAGATGGAAAACCTCAGCCTTATGCCTATCTTCTTCTGGTATAGACTGCAGCACCTGCAGCGAACTTGAAGACCATTTTCTTAAGTGGAAGCCACCCGATTCCAGAAGTTGTCGGAGTTCAGATTGAAGTTGTTCTGCTTCTTCTATCGAGTCTGCTCCTGATATAACATCATCTACATAAGTGTCTGCACGCAAAACTCTGCTCGCTTTCGGATAATTGTCCTTTTCATCATCTGCTAATTGCTGTAAGACACGAATAGCGAGATAAGGAGCCGAAGTGGTTCCGTATGTCACAGTACGTAGTTTATAAATGCAGATCTCATTAGTTTTGAAGTCACGCCATAGTATGCATTGGTACTTTTGATGCTCGTCACAAATTAGTATTTGTCTAAACATTTTTTCCAAATCGGCTGTGAAGCCAATAGCGAAACGACGCCAGCGTGTTATAATAGTAGCTAAGTCGTTTTGTAGTGCTGGACCTGAATAGAGTTCATCATTTAGAGAAGTTTGTGATGGCTTGTGATTACCTCCATCGAATACCACACGTAATTTCGTGGTGGTGCTTATGTCTCTTAAAACACCATGGTGAGGAAAAAAGAAACAATTTCTTGGCAAATCTTTCGGATAGACTCCCACTTTTTCCATATGATTGAGATTTTCATACTCCGACAGAAATTGCTTGTATTGTTCTGCAAAAACTGGACGCTGGGCAAATGAAGATTCTAATTGCTTTAAGCGTTTAAGTGCGTTGTAGTCGGTTTGTTGAAAGTATGGCAGTTCATTCCCTGCTAGCATCGATTTAAACGGTAAATGGACAATGTACCTCCCTGTGATATCACGTTGGTGTGTATTTAGAAAAAAAGCTTCACAGGTTGCTTCTTCCGCACTAGACGCTTTCTCTTCGTGCAGCTCTTCCTGTTCCCAAAACAAGCGTAGTTGTTGTTCAAGTGAGCACATATTTGCACTTATGGATATCGTGGAAGTGGGGGACCCAGTTGGTCCAGAAATCATCCATCCAAATTTCGTTTCTTGTAAGAGTAATCCATTTTCATATATTTTTATACCTGGTAGTAATAATTCACCGTAGACATCGCCACCGAGAATAAGATCAATTTTGTCCGCTTGCATAAAGTTTGGATCTGCCAGAAATAAAGTTTCTGTGCCTTTTGGAAGCTGGAAGTTGCTCGGCTTGAAAGGTTTGTACGACATGAGTGATGGAAGAATAAGTGCGTTACAATAAATAGAATATTCTGACTGATATTTTGATACTAATTTTAAAGATACATACTTTTTGACTGTAGTCAATTTTTTATTACCAATTCCGGCAACATTAATATGCGTTTTAAGTTTTGGCAAATCAAGCAGCTGAGAAACTTCTTCGGATATAAATGAAGCCTGAGCACCTTGATCAACAAGTGCTTTGAGAGAGTGAGAAGAAGTCTCTGACTTGACGGTGACTTGAATCGTAGCAAGTAGAACGGGACAGCTTGCTTGAGCTGCGTGCATAGCTACGTTCTGATTGTTAGTTGCTCTGTGATTGTGTCCACTGCTCGGTGGCCAGTTTGAATTGTTGGTATAGTAATTTAGTTCAGTACTCAGAGAGGATACATTTGTGCTAACAGCTGAGCTGTTGGTGGCATGATTGCCATGCGCGTTAGGTTGCTCATGGGCATAATTTTTGTTATAAGGAAAAGTATTTCCAGCTGCGTATTCATTATGAATAATAGTGTGGTGTGGCTCGTGGCAGATTTGGCAGCGTGTTGATAGCCTACATTGTTGACGCGTGTGCCCTGTATTTAAACAGTTAAGGCACACTTTGCTTTTATTAAGAACGTCGCGCTTCGCAGAAGAAGAGAGCGTTTGAAACTTAAAACATTTGTACAAGAGGTGTCGTTGATTACAGCAAGGGCAGTTTCCGTTATGTTGTATATTTGTTGTGTTAGCGTACGTAGTACGGCGAAATGGTTTATGGCCTACTGATCTAACAGAGGAAGAGAGAGGGGAAGACTTTTCACCTTCAACTGATTCTAGAGTCCGAAAAGTCGTTTCTAAAAAAATAAGCATAGTTGACATTTCTTGAACGTCAGCACTTGCGTTTAAGGATTGTTCCCACTCCTTTCTTGTTTGCTTGTCAAGCTTTTGAGTGGTAATGTAAACGAGAATTGCATTCCAGGTCGTCGTGTCGATGCTCAACGTACTTAGTAAAGCGAGACAGTTGCGAGTAGCATCTAATAGTTTTTTTACACTTTCGTATGTACCGGTTGCAGGGGGTATGGCAAAAAGGCGTTGCAAAGTTTGTTCTACTAGCATTCTTTTGTTATGGAACCTTTGGTGCAATGCATTCCACGCTAGTTCATAACTAGCGTCTGTCGCTGGATACTCGTTTACCATGTCCAATGGAAAACCCTTACAAGACCCTTTTAAGTAATAGTACTTCTGTACTTTGGTAAGCGCGTTGTTTGTATGAACGAGGGATATAAACATATCTCGATAGGGAATCCAATCTAGGTACTCTCCAGTAAACGTTGGCAAGTCAATTTTAGGTAACCTAGCAGCTGCACACATTGATTCGTTCCTGTTGGCTATAAACGTGCTAGTATGTATATTTGGGGAAGATGGAAGCTGTAGTTCATATTGTGTGTCAAGCAGCTTCGACTTGAAGGTTATGTAACAATCGTGACCTTTATAAAAAATATCTACGTTGAAATACGGCACATCTTCTTCCCGAAGTGATTGGTTACGAATTGCTTCGCAGACAAGTTCGTGAATAATTTTAAAAGTTTCGAAAGACTGCTCCAAGTCTTCCAACATACTATGAACATAGCCTTTACTTGTTTGATGAATTGATTTTGCATCAAATGCCGTCATCATACGCGAGAAATGTTTCAGCAAGTTTCGCTGAGCTTCAATTTTAACATGAAGAGCCTCCATGTTGCGTTATATTGATATTGGGAAAAAGTCCCGGGTTTCGGCACCAAATTTTTTAATGTAGGAGATTTAATGTAAAGTCAAACTATTTACTTCACTTAGTTTCAATTTAAGTTTTTATTTAAAGTATATAATTCATTAATTTTAGCTTTTGTTTAATAGAACACGTTTTATAAGTTAACCTTTTTCTAGCTGAGTGACAGTCGCAAGAGAGAAAAAATGTATATTCGTAATTGTAAGAAAGATAAACGAAGAGAAACGAGCAAAATGTCATCGGTCCATTCAGTGTTACCAGTGCTGACTTAAAATGATCACATAATAGTAATTTTTCTTAACACCATGTAATAATATTTTTGGCGATATCGCAGGATTGCCATGTACGCGCCTTTTTATTTTTAAAATAATAAAAAAAGGACTCGCGTTCTATAAAAATAAGTTGTAGGACCTGCCTATTGGTTGCCGGCGAAGTTCGCCACTGGCGCTATTTTAAACATCCTTCTTATGCCGTTCATTAAAAAATGTGCAGAGGCTAAAAGGGTTTAAGTCGGCAGCTATTAAAGCTCAAGACTTATTAAAATGAAAATAGTTGGCAGCTGTTAGAGCTCAAAACTAGATTGATTTATTTTCAAATATGTTCATCCTTTTATAGTAAGCATAACGGTATTTTGTCTAAAAACTAGTTAAAAATTGTTTTTGTAATTTAGAATGTAAATAGAATAATATGTTCTTTAATTAGTGTAAAAGTAATAGTAGAATATCGTAATACATATTTGTAATTTAGTATTAATAGTTTAATATGTGTGAGTGAGTAGACTTATATTAATAGAAAACTTAAACATAATCATATGTTAACATATTTGTGTAGGAGTAAAAAGTATAATATCATATGTTTTGTATTCAGCCATATGGGTACATGTGTGCGAATGAGATAGATAGTAGTGCTTAGTATGAACATATGATCTTATTGTTTGAATAATATCTTAGTATACTGTAGAGGTGTATTACTTTAACTTAGTTTGAATATTATTGTGCATGTTCTCGAAAATTCTTACAGCAGAGGTTTTTATATTATTACTTATTTTAAGAAAAGTATTTATAGCTTCTTTTATAATGAAATACATTAATTGTAAATTAAATATTTAAATAATATGTATAGGTATACTACAGTATGCATTAAATACCGTGACTTATGGAACCATATATGCACAATACCTTGCCATCAAGACGTTAACTCAATTAGCTGAGGATTAAAAAATTAACTACCCGATAACATATGAAACACTGTCTATCTAGTTTTATGTGGATGATTGTTAGCAGGTGCAAACTCAGTAAAAGAAGGAGAAAAACTGCAACAAGAATTTATTCAATTGCTTAGTATAGGGAGCTTCAAATCCAACAGAGCATAATTTCTTAAATACCTACCAAAAGAAGACGTGGAGATGCAATCCGATATGGACTTCGATGAAAGTGAAACGATTAAGATTCTGGGCATTCAATGGTGTTCCAAATGGTGTTCCAAAAAGGATGAATTCAAGTTTAAGATGAACAGAGAATCTTTCAATTCAAAAAACACTAAGAGGTCTATGCTTAGTGAAGCAGGAAGGTTATTTGATTAATTTGGTTGGTTGTCGCCAGTCATCATCAAGGCGAAATTATTATTCAGAAACTGTGTTTACGATGAGTGGATTGGGATCAGGAAGTTCCAACAGATTTGCAAGCAGAATGGCACGAGTTTAAATCAAGGCTGCCAGCAATATATCAGCTTAGAATCCCAAGATGGATTAAATATTCGAAGCAAAGTAAAATCGAACTACATGGGTTTGCAGACGCAGAAGGAAGAATGGAAGAAATATGTCTGTAGCTTAGACTTAAATGACCTAGAAACCTACAAGCGTTTGTTTCTGGATTTTGAAAGTTGCTCAGCTACCTTATATCAAAATTATTTAGACAATATTAAGCTGAGAATATTGTCTGATCCAAAGAAAGAAAACTTCGCAACAACAGGAATAGGGCATAATATGTCTGTAGCTTAGACTTAAATGACCTAGAAACCTACAAGCGTTTGTTTCTGGATTTTGAAAGTTGCTCAGCTACCTTATATCAAAATTATTTAGACAGTATTAAGCTGAGAATATTGTCTGATCCAAAGAAATTCTGGGGTTTCAAAAACACCAAAAAAAAAATCTGATGGATTCCCTTCATCATTTAAGACTTCTGACGGATTTACTGACGATCCCGTTATAATTTGTGGCCTATTTGCAACTCTCTTTAAAGAGTCATTCTGTTCAGACTCTTTTAATCCTGATGAAGATTATTTTGAATAAATGAACTTAACACCCAGGATTTCATTGGACCCTATATCTTTTAATTCAGAGGATATTTTAAAGTATATTAGATCGATCGAAGAAGATTTTAATGCTGGACCTGACGGAATTCCTGCCGCAGTGTTAACGCAATGTGGTTCCGTTCTATGCTAACAACTCTCCATATTATTCAATAAATCAATTAGGGAATGTAATTTTCCACTTTTTTGGAAAAAATCTTTTATAAGTCCTATTTATAAAAAAGGTTGTAGGAATGATGTAAACAACTATAGGCCTATCGCTAAACTCTCATCGATTCCAAAACTTTTTGAGCGGCTCGTGTATGATCGTGTGAAGATTCATTGTGGGAGGGTCATAACAACTCGTCAGCATGGATTTGTTACTGGCAGATCCACTGTGTCTCATCTCCTCGATTTTACAACATTCTGCTTAAATTCAGTTTATTCTTGTAACCAGGTCGATTGTATTTACACTGATTTTAGTAAAGCATTTGATAAACTACTACACAAATTAATTATATTTAAACTAAAGTTAATGGGTTTTCCATAATTTTTTGTTAGCTGGATTCAATCGTATCTGACAGAGCGATCTTATCAAATACGATTTCGATGTGTATTGTCTGCTGAATTTATTGCTGCATCAGGTGTTCCTCAAGGTAGCCACCTTGGTCTACTTCTGTTTATTTTAGCCATTAATGATGTAACCCACATCATCAAATACTCTCATCTGCTCATTTATGCAGATGATATGAAAATATACAGAACAGTAGATTCTAAAGACAATTGAGTTCTACTCCAATCTGATTTTAAATCCTTTGAAGTTTGGTGTTCTAAAAATAATATGTTTCTTAATCCAGATAAATGCCAAACTATGACCTTTTCGCGAAAAAGGAATATTTAAATTTTGATTATAAGATAAAAGATACGGCTTTAAATCGTGTAGATTCTGTCAAAGATCTTTGTATATGCATGGATTCTAAGCTATCTTTTAGCGTTCATATTGATAGCATTTGTAACAAAGCGTCTTCTATGCTCGGTTTTATAAAACGCTGGGCCAAAGAATTTAATAGTATGATTACAACTACAACGCTGTATTATTCAATTGTCCGTCCTCACTGGGAGTATGCAAGTTTGGTCGCCAAGTTACAATGTACATGTTGAACGAATAGAGAGAATTCAAAAACGTTTTGTTCGGTTTGCTCTAAGGGGCTTAAGTGGAACTGACACTTTAAATCTTCCTCCTTGTGAGGATGGTTTAAAACTATTAAAAATGCAATCCTTAAATGAGGGAAGGAAGTCTGCTGATATCGTCTACTTACACCAACTCATAACTGGTGTTTTCGATTCACCGGAACTCCTAACTCTTATAAATTTTAACACTAACCGTAGAAGCAGTAGAAACGCTAACAATTTAATTTACTTACCTTTTAGTAGCACAAATTATATGGCTACTGCTCCTTTAAATCGCATGAGTACCTTTGTTAACAACTGTAGCTTTTTTGATGTTAACTTATCGAAAGGTCAACTCAAAAGTAGATTGAAAACTAATGTATGATTAGATCTATGTTAACGCATGGTTAGTTGTTATGTCTTGTGTTGTCCCTGAGCCCAACCCATATTATAAAGGGTAAATTTTTCTCACTTTGGATTGTTTTGGACCACTTTTATCTATGTATATAGTTGAGATATTTCAATGATATTAAGTTGGTTCTTAAGATAGTCTAATGTGGAGAAAGTGCGAAAAAGCCGTAGTAGCTGAACTCTATTGTTATTGCATGATGACAGTTTTGACAAGATTAATAAATTACATAAGAAATGGCTCCGACAAAGTGGTTTTATGGTCAGATTCAAAAATTGTGCTCGGATGGCTTAAGCAGCATACCGTTAAATGAACAACGTTCGTAGCTAATAGTGTCATTTATTCAAGAAGACTTCAGAGAACAAATACGGCTTGCACCAGGAAAAGAGAATCCTGCAGACATTCCATCTAGAGGAACATTTGGAGATAACCTTTTTAACAATGCTTTATGGTGGTGCTTACCGGTGCTTAAATATAATGGAATCAAGTGGTCCATGAATGAAGACACAATCAGAGAGTTACCAGAATCTCGAAAAATAATTACTTATGCAGTTGTGAATATCAGTAATGTAGACGAGCATCTCCTCATTAAACAAACTCTATCGAGAGACAGCATACTTACTGTTTAAGATTTGCATACAACGCTAAAAGAATTAAATCTGCAAGAAATATGGGCTGATTGAAAGTTGATGAGATTAAGGCTGCAGAAAAGTTATTGGTAAGGTGTGCTCAATGCTGCTTTGAAAAGGACATAAAAGATCTAATGCAGAAGTAGTTAAAGAAAAGCAGTTCACTTTACTCAATAAATCTATATGTTGATGCAGATGGCATTTTAAGTGTTGGGGGCATAATGCATCACTCAAATTTGCCAACTGGATTTGGATACGATACATTTAAGTGTAAAACTGAGACACAAACAGTTAAAGCACTCAACAATAAGTATATAAAATGTTTCCGTTTCAAGGCCCAAAGGAAAGCTCAATTGAAAGCCCCAAGACCTTTTACTCACTGTGGTGTTGATTATGCTGGACCAGTGCATATTAAATGTTCACAAATTCAAGGGAGTCAAATCACATAAAAGTTATATCGCAGTCTTTGTGTGCTTCTCGACAAGAGCAATACATATTGAACTGACTTCAGAAATTTTGGTTTTCCATATGGAGAAGTACGCAAGGTACGGACGTTGCAACTATAGACAAAATTAGTTTTGCAATATCCCACACGAAAGGTAACTTAACTCGCAATGTAGCCAACTTCTGTTGCAGTGTTACTCTGTTCTGTTACTTTGCTAAAGGATCGGTCAAAAAGTCCCAAATGTCGCCATTGGTATGTTCATCAGAAACGCACACAATATCGGACTCAGCGATTGTTGTTTGCGTGTTTGAAATGTTGGATTGTTATTATAATTTTTGTTTCACCAATTCATAATTCATTTAAAAATTAGAAATATTTTTTTTTGTTCACCATATTTTTTAATATTAAACAATACTAATGATTTACGTCAAAGTACTTTAAATATGACAAATAGTGGCTTCAGTGTTGAGATTTTAGATTGCAAATTCTTAAAAGGTATTGCAAGGTCCATGAAAGCAATTGCTAAGGTTTTCATATACATATACCCCTATACTGCAGTTTTTATTTCATTTCCTGCTACCCTGGAAAATAGATGGATGAAAGTCTATAGAAATTACAACATGTGGCTTATAAGGTTGCTGATAAATGTATAACTACTATTCATATTTGGGGAGTATAGTAGTACGCACTTTCCAATAGGAGTAAAATACTACAATTCTGCCGTCATAAGGAAGAGTGCGGCATCTAAATATTTCAATATTCTGAGATAAACGACTTACAGTAATATATCAAAAATTCACTGATTAATGTTGGGACGGTTATAAATAATTGGTTCTACAGGATAATGATCTCCAGTTTGCTTTCAATATTAATCAAATTTTTTTTATGATTTTATTAAAAATGCAAAACTGTGGAACAAACACTTTAGTTGCTGCTTTTTTTATTATTTGTTCTATAAATTTGAATAAGTTCAAAAAGCCATATCTACATCAAATTTACGTTTTATATAGTAAAAAGCTTTTTGTTTATATATTTATGATATTTAAATGATAGTTATATTTTAACTCATTACTGCCTAATGGGTATTTAAATACCCAAAAAAGTGTTGGCACGAAAAAAATTGTAGCGCGAGCTATATGGAAGATATTGCGCTAAATTTTTTTTATATGGTAAGGAGACAGAATGGGCCTATATGAAAAAAAGAACGGTCTAATTTTTTGCAGTTTACCTTAAGTTTCGTACAGGTGAAAATCGTGTTTTTTTCTGTCGGAAAATGCTCAGGAAAAGTGCTGCCAAAAATATGAAAATGGAAAAAACGGTAAACACACACCTTTTCCACCAGTTCTAATGAAAATGGGTATTTAAATACCCGACAGTCCATGGTGTGTACCAAAAATACCAATCTTTGCTATATGGAAAAATTTCGTTTGGAGTGAATAAAAAGCGCATTTAAATCGAAATTTTTGTTGTTTTATTAAGAAAACATGAAGTTTATAAGGAATATACATAAGAAATATACATTTATTGGGATTAACTTATCTTAGTCTTATCTGGTTCAACACCGTTGTGATAATCTACGAAGCAAGTAGCGGGATGCAAGTTCACCTGGCACTTGAAGCAACCATATTCTGTTTTGTGTCGAGTTTTTAATTTTCCAATTAAATGATCGAAACGATCGTAACGCATTGCCATTTGCACCCCGGAAGCCGACTTTCTGCCCGGCTGGTGATAATGTGAAGTTGTGAACATGTGGTAATGTGAACATGTGACACCTCCACTCGGAATTCGTGTTGTGAAAACACTGGCATCTTGTCATATTTGCGACAGAGGCAATGTATTTTCCACGCATTTACCATAGCCGCGTCGACCGCATTTGTAATTAATTGCCAATACCACTTCTTGCCTCGAATCCGAATTCGGTAATTGTTGATTGCATTGTCAAAAAGATTCACACCCCCCATGCGATGATTGTATTGGTTGATCAAGTGCGGCTGTTCAATTATAACCATTTTTCGTTGCTTGCGATCATACCTTTTTGCGCGAAGCATTGGTGTATGGCTTAGAAAATTTGATAATAAGGTCACGACCTGAAAGAAAAAATAAATTAAAATAAATAAATTAATAAAAATGGAATATTTCTGTGTATAACTAACCGAATTATCGTTCCAATAACTACTAATTCATATTACAGGGTGGTCCAGAATAACTGTCCCCTTTCTTTCAAGCGCCATGTATTGCAAAGAAGTTGAGTAAAAGTGTTTCAATATATCCCGTTATGTTTGTCATTTTAATGAGCACTCATCTGAAACACGTACATTTTTTAAAACTGTAACTTAGTATAAAAATAGCTATGGACGTGAAAAGACAATTGGTTTTAAGCTTGCATAATCAAGGCTTGAGACAAATTGATATTATTCGAAAGCTTCGTGAGCATCCAAATATCGGTAAAATAAATCGAAAATTTATTCAACGTACTTTAAAAAGATTTGAAGAAACTGGAACTGTGGATATAAAAAAAAAACGGGCCGAAAAAAGTCTGTGCGAACTAGTTGTTTAATAAAATGTGTTAGAGAGAAAATTCGGCGTAATGGTCAAAGAAGCGCGAGAAAAATGGCTGCTGAGCATAATATAAGCCGAAGTTCGATGGTAAGAATTTTGAAAAATGACTTGAAGATGAAACCATTTAAGAAAACTCGGCAGCATGGCACAACACAAAAAAATATGAACGAGAGGAAGAAAAAATGCAAAGAGCTTCAGAAACGGCACGCAACATCAAACATCGTTTTTTCCGATGAAAAGCTGTTTTTGTTGCAACCAAGCCTTAATGTTCAGAACGACCGCATTTATTCGGTGGCATTGGAGGACATTCCCAAAAATAAAAAAGCTGTCCAAAGGTTTCAAAACGTCCCAAAGGTTATGGTTTGGGGTGCAATGTCAAAAACGACAAAATTTCCCTGGTTTTCGTTGAAAGTGGCGTAAAAATCAACGCAAAATTTTATCTGGAAGAAATTTTGAAAAAACACCTACTGCCTAAAGAACTCTTTCCAAACAACCAATGGGTATTTCAACAGGATGGGGCTCCAAGTCATCGCGCAAATGTGATCCAACATTGGTTACGGGAAAACATATCCGATTTCATCGATAAAAACTCATGGCCAGCTTCATCACCTGATCTTAATCCATTGAATTATTTCGCTTGGGGGTATATGCTAGCAAAACTTAAGGACCTCAATTTTACCAAAATTACGAATTTGGATAGATTTAAGTTGCTCTTGGTTAAAATTTGGGACGAAATTCCTATGGATATGGTGCGTGACTCATGCAACTCATTTCATTCCCGATTACGTAGTGTTGTTCGTGAAGGAGGTGGTAGAATCGAATGAAAATTGGCAAATAAAATATTTTAAGTATTCTTAATAGTATCACAAAAATAAAAATAAAAACAAATCATATTTGGATTTTTAATAAAATAATGAAAAGGGGACACTTAATCTGGTCCACCCTGTAGAACTATTCTTATCGAAACAAGAGTCAGACGTCCCGCGAGGCTTTTTTCGCATTTCCTTGACGTTCACCAATGGAGCATGATTGGTCTGATTATCACGAACAGTTCCCAAAGCGAAAAATCCATCGTTCGACAAATGAATCATTAGCTTGTGACTTGTAAAAAAGTTGTCAAACGTAACGTTGTGCTTGGCGCGGGCCTCTAGATGTGACAGAAGCGATAGGACAACCCTTTCTCCTAGCCCAAAACTTATGTCCTCCTGTTCCGATGCACCAGCGTATGGAATGAGCTGATACAAGTAACCTTCTGCTGACGTCAAACACCAATACTTATAACCGAAACGGATTGGTTTACCCTTGATAAACATTTTACACGAATGCCGGCCATAGTAGGCAATCATTTGTTCATCAATGATTAAATGATGTTCAATGATGAAAGGTTGTGGGACAATATACCGAATTGAAGGAATTTTTTGATTAATAAATCATTCAATGGTGCGACTTTTGCAAATATGTTTTTCGGATCCAATGCTGAGTTGTCGCACACGTGGATGAAATGTTTGATTCGTTTGAATCTGTCCCTCGAAATAAAGAGTCCGCCAAATAACTTTTTTTTGAAAATTCTATAAAAAAAAAAACTACTGAATATTTTCTCAAATTTCTTTATTTATTTGAAAGTACAATTTTTCCGGTTAATAATGAAAAATAATTTTATTCAAATGGCTGCCTCGGCTGGCCATGCAGTAGCCTACACGATCGGTCCAATTTTTAAGCACATTATCGAATGTGTGCAGCTGTGTTTCACCAATGGCTTCACGAATATTGTCCTTTAAAGCGTCAATTGTCTCTGGCTTGTCAGCGTAACACTTATCTTTGAGGGCACCCCACAAATAATAGTCCAACGGTGTCAAATCGCAGCTCCGAGGTGGCCAAACGACATCAGCTCTGCGGCTGATAATCGATCTTCAAAAATAGGGCGCAAAACATCGAGTGTAGCTTCGGCTGTGTGGCACGTAGCGCCGTCCTGTTGAAACCAAATGTTGCCAATATCCTCCTCTTCAATTTTTGTTCACAATTCATTGACTGTAACGGCCATTCCTTGCTCATTTTTGAAGAAAAATGGCCCAATTATGCCTCTGGACCAAAATCCGCACCAAACAGTTACTCGTTTTGGGTGCAACGGCTTTTCATTGTATGCGTGCGGGTTTTCTGTGCCCCAAATGCTACAATTTTGCTTGTTTACATACCCGCCAAGATCAAAATGAGCTTCATCTGAAAAGATGATTTTTTTGGCAAAATCGGCATCATGATTTTCAAAGTAATGTCGCAATATTTCCCAGCGTTGTTCAAGCATATACACAACCATATTCGTTCAGCGGAAGGATAAAACTAATTATCTGTCAAATCAGACATGAGCTAAGTGTTACCATTCGCGAAATAAGCACTAGTTGAAAAAAAAGTTAAATGGCGGACCCTGTACATTCTTTAATCAGTGCGCATCCTAACGATTCCCGATTTGACCAATAATCATGTGTATGCGGCATGGTGTGGTAACCGATGATATATAGCACTCCCAAAAACGTTTTCATTTCGCTTCTTGTTGTAATGAACGATGGACAATTGTTCGCCGCAGCATATTCGTTGGTGGAAGTTACCAACAAGTTCAACACCTCCTCATCGATGAACAATTCCCAGAGCTGCACAGGTTTCATGGCACCAATCTGTTCATACAACGCTTTGTATGAAGTAGCCGTATCATCGAATGGAATCTTATCCTTTCGGTTTCATTCCGTCATCGATTCGGGGTCTTTATGGTGCCTTCCCTAATTTCAGAGTTGATTTACGGCCACGACCACTAGATGTTGAGGTCACCGGCGTATCATCTTCTTCGGATGGATTTATGGCGTCCTTATAATCATCGTCAGCGCCGATGGCATGTGTTTGTTGCCATCAGCGTAAACACACTCCATTTCGAACTGACCAGCAATCTCACGAGGCAGCTCGGCTTCATCGCGCAACAATTGAACATTTTCCTCCTAATCTTTATTGTCACTAACAGCATCGACGTCATTGGGTGGATATTATCATATTATCAACCGCGTCTGCGTATTGGCCAAATACCTCTTCTCCATCACTCTCTTCATCAGACCAACCATCTAAAATAGCCTGCAACTCGGTAGCAGTGAGCACTTTCTGTCGACGAATCATTTCACGGATTCAAATGATAAATTACAATGAAATGACGAACAAAATAATCACAAGCTTTGGCTGTGTGGCACGTAGCGCCGTCCTGTTGAAACCAAATGTTGCCAATATCCTCCTCTTCAATTTTTGTGAACAAAAATTCGTTCAACATGGCCCGATAATGATCGCCATTGACTGTAACGGCCCCAAATGCGACAATTTTGCTTGTTTGCATACCCGCCAATATCAAAATGAGCTTCATATCAAAAGATGATTTTTTTGGCAAAATCGGCATCTTCTGTATTCTTAGTTTGAATGGCCACAGGAGGACACTTTAGAGGTTTACAAGGTTTACAAAAATTTCACAAACTGTTTTTTATTTTCAAATGACGTGTGGAGTCAAAAATGTGCGGAGATAGTGTGGAGACAAAAGAAAAAACTGTCTGACAAAAACTTATAGGCTTATTACGGTTCACAGCAATACACTGTTGTGTCTTATTTTAAGTATTAGCAATGTACACAATAAAATCAGAAATTACTGTTGTGTTGTGAACCGAAATAGGCCTATTAATTTTGACACACAGATGAAATTCGGTACGTAATTTTTTTGACATGTCATCTGTATGAAACGTATAGTGTAGAGGCACTTTTAGTGATTATGCAGGTATACAGAACACATGCTATTGTATGACATCGCCATGTAAAATGAAAATGAGCTTGCATTTATGCTGGTATGCATACAAATCATCAAACGTATGCGTGCATCATCAATGCTGTATGCATGAATGTACTTACTGGGCGACACCGCAATTGAAACAATGAGGAACCAGTGATGTGATTTGGTGGGATTACGCCCTTTTTGTGGGATTTTTAAACCATTAAAGTGCGAGACGGTGTGTCAGTTTATTGGCGGGATTTTTTACTATGTCAATATTTTGAAAGATTGAAATCCTTTTAAAAACTTATAAGCATTATTTTGCCTGTAATCTTGTACAATTGCCGATTCAATTTTGTGTTTTGTTGAGTTTTCGTTGTAATTGATTAGATACCAGATTTTTACCTCATTTTGGATTCAGCTTCATTCATAACTCAGCTTGAATAAATACAATAATATTATGTGTATACATACTAAGGTGCCTTGAAAAAAGTTCCATTTGTAACACCCTAAAAATGAACCCTGCTCTATTTTATATTTCCAAAATATATTGGATTTTTATGGATAACTGTCAGTGAGCTAAAACTTTTTGCAAAAATTTTTAAAAAATCATTTTTTTCCTAAATATATTGATTGGTTGTAAAGAAATAAACTGTCAGAAATGAAAGGTCGGGAAAAGCTCTTCCAATGTTTGCAATCGTATTAAAGAGAATGCTGTTTTTCGTGCATATTTTTTATATTTTCTTATTTGATTTCTATACAAAAACTTTAAAAATGTAAATAACTTACATCTATTTATTTTTATTTCTTACAATATTTTTTTAGTAAGTGTTTATTTTATAATCAATATTTTAGCTTTAATATGTATCAATTAAAACAATTCTGGCTAGGAAACAATGCAAGCACTCAAAACCTTTCCAACGATATTATGAAATTGAGAATTGCGCTAGAAATAATGAAGTTGATTGAATTTTAGTGATAACTAAATAATAAAATGCACGGAAAATAGCATTATCTTTAATCCGACTGCAAAAAATTAAAGTTGTTTGATGCAGATTGGAAGAACTTTTTCCAACCTTTTATTTTTGACAGTTTAATTTTTCCAACTATTACAGCAGCCAATACATTAACAAAAAAAATTATGTTTGTAGGTTTTTGCAAAAAGTTTCAGCTCACTGACGGCTCACTTTCGTCAAGTCAAGGCACCTCAATATATACATATTATTTTTATCGTATATTATTATGGTATAAGTTCCTTTTTCTTTCTCAATGAATTTTTAAGATATAAATAAGATTTTTATTTCACTACATTTTCATCAAATAATCATACATATAAAAACAAAAAAATTATTTATTTTACTTGTTTTGACATTATAATTTGAGGGATTTTTCGCTGGGTTCCAGAATATTTTGGAAGGGATAAAGTGAGCAAAAACGAGATTTTTAAAAATGCATTTCTGATTTTTAGCAAAATGAAAATCACATCCCTGAGAGGAACACTATAGAAATGGAAAATAGAGATAAAGCTTTATGCTGCTTGTGTGTCTAACAATTGGTTTTTTCAGCTACTTTATAAATTTAAATTTTAGTAACTTTTAAGAGTGGTTTTAAAAATATAAAGGATGCAAGATTTTAAGTTAAATATGAAGCTTTATATTAGTGAAAGAACTACTAAAATCAATTTTGTAGTTTTTAAGCTTAGCGTCGTCGCAGATATGTGAGAAGCCTTTTATATAATAGTATAGATATTTATATATGTATAATATAAATTGTATGTATGTATTTATTTATATTTTCATATATGAACTCATATGCATTTTAAAATAATAAGAAAATTTGTTATTTAAAAAGTTGCACTTTCGATAGCAAACGCGACATACTTTGAAAATTAAAATGAGGTGTTTCTCTGATGATGAAATAAAATCATTTAATACACTTGTATTGTAATTAAATGTAAAAGTATTTGACGCAAACAGGGTACGTTTTCAATTTAAATATTATGGATACTTTGTAGCGCATCCGCATTTGATTTAAATGTGAGGAAATTAAAAAACATTGTAGGTACTTTTTATTAAAAAAATAGTGCAAAAATTGGTTACGATTTGAATAATGGGAACAATAAATCAATTACAAGATATCACTTGTAAGAATTTATAGTTTTGATGGTTTTCCTTTCCCTTCATCAGCCATACAATGCAAATGGTCGTTGAAACCATTAATTCTTGCAAGCATTATCACAAAGATAAAAAAGATATTGAGACGTATCAAAATGGGTTTTGAAGGCAATAAATTTTACTTAAATACTGTGCATCTAATGCTTCATTTAGTCATTTCGAAAAGTTCGATCACACTCTTAAATATGTTCTAACATATAACCAAAAACAGAACTGTTTGAATTTGTTGGGTTACAATATCTCTGGGTGATAGGCAAAATCTGAAATAAAACTAGGATTAAGACTATGTCTCCCGTACAACGAAAAAACATAGTATCTCCATTTTCATAGTTTTGAGAAAACTGATTTTTTGTATTTTTTGCCTTAGCCCTTTGTAATTATTGTCTAAGCCAATATATTTAAAATGCTAATAAGTATCAAAAATACTCTAAATTCAGGAATCACTATTAAAACTATTGCATAATATTGTGTAACAGTCTCAAATTTTTTACTTTGTTTTGTAAACCTTTTTGAAAATATAAGCAAAAACAAATTTACAAAATCAAAACATAGTATGTGCATTCTATGTTTCGACAGTCCAATATCTCAATAACTATACATCGTAAAGACAAGAGGGTGACTGTTTTAGATAGAGCAAAAAAAAAATGTATATTTAAGATTCATAAAATCATCAAATAAAAATCCTGGAAATGGCGTTTACTATGTTTTGTGCTTGCATGGGAGATGTGGCTATCCAACAAAATACTAAATTATATTTGTATTACTGTTTCTAATGCTTTAATAACTTATTTTAAAACTGAACGCAGAGTTTTTGGTTTTTACATTTACCTGTTGCTCCCGTTATTGCAAAAATGAAAAGAAAAATCTAGATTTTTGTTTTTGCTGTTTAAACATAAGTATGTAAAGAAAAAATTCGAGAATAAAAAATTGATGTGAAATTTGTATTTACATTAACATATTCACTAAATTTGTTATTTCCTCTAGAAAGCGCTTTATTTAATTTAATGTGAGTTAACATAGCCTATAATAAGTAGACGATCAAAACGCTTCCAACAATACCTCATTTGTCAAATTATGTTAAGTAGTTTAGACGTGAGAGTGGAACAGATGAACATACATACCGCCCAAAAAATAGCTTAATGTTTCAAAATAATTGTATGGACAACTCTGCTATTCAAAGTGAAATTAAATATTAGCTCATTTCATTTAATTATGAGTGCATTTAAAAAATTACTCAAAAGCACACCATCCTTAAATTAAGTTAAGCATTTAGTTCAATTAAATTTTCTTCACTTCAATTTTATTTTGTTCTACTTTAATTTAAGGATTTTTGCATTTAAATCACATGCCAAAGTCTTTCATATTTGAAACAAAGTATATTATAACTAACTGAAATACATTTGCCATAAATGTCCGTTTAAGGGTAATCGCACTAAAGAGCTCCTTTGATTTTTTGGCTCATTGAAAGTATGATTTTTTTACGCAGTAACTTTTTTAATATGTAAGCTAGTAGGCAGCTTGTTCTGTGTGTAATTACACCGATTTTGGCTGGTTTCTTGCTGCAAAAAGAATTTTGTTCAGTGCCTGTATTCTGCATATAAAACAGTGCAGTAAGTGCTCGGTGTTACAGTAAGTGCTGCGACGTTTCCCGCGACAAAGGCTGGACAAAAACGTAATGGATAGCGCTACAGGCACACCTTGCACTTTTCGATAGCTGAACATATTTTTGATAACTGAAAAAAAGAAGAGAAAGGGAATTCGTTAATCCTCCCAGAATAAGGAACCGGAATAAGGACATCACGCACACAAAATAGACGGACGAAGATATTAAGCTACGAGACAGGTGGAAGAAGAATCAGTTTTACCACCGGCCGAGTAATGACACCACGTTCAGTGCGCACATCAGCTACCCGGACCCGATCGTCAGAGCCCAGATAAATTTTAACGATCTTCCCCAGTTGCCATTCGTTAGCTGAAAGATTGTCCGATCTTACCACCACCAAGTCATCACTTCTTAAATCTACGCGAGGATGCTTCTATTTATACCTTTTGTGAAGTTCTTTCCGGTAATCATTTTTCCATATTCGGCAGAACTTCTGGTTCAACGCCTTTAGTTTTTGCCAACGATTTATAATTGATATTGGGTTTTTTGCAATATCCGGTTCAAACGGAGTAATCAAAGGACCCCCCGCTAGAAAATGCGCTGGAGTTAACTACGCCAGATCATTAGAATCTGATGACAAAGAACTGAGAGTGCGTGAACTCAAACATACTTTGATACGCGATAGCAATGTGAAGAGCTCCTCAAAGGTATACTTTAAGTGTAATGCTATTTTTCCAAAGTGTAATTTGAAGCTTTTGAGGCATCTGCCGGAATAAAGTGCCAAGTGAAATGTTGGTCAGCAAAATTTGACACTACCTTATCTCTGGAATCATTTAGAAAGGCTTTGAAATCGTCTTTAACGGCAAGCGAGGCGCCAACAAAGCTGGTTCCGTTGTCAGATTTCTCCGGACACCCTCTTCGTGACACGAATCTCGAAAAAGCTGCCAGAAAAGTGACAGAGCTGAGATTGCTAGTAGCCTCTAAATTAATTGCTTTCGTAGCAAAGCAGACAAAAACACAGATATAGCCCTTGGTTATGAGACACGCCCGTCCCGTATAATTTTTTATGCCATATGGACCAGCGAAATCTTCTCCTGTAGACATGAACGGTCGAGATAATTTGATTCCCTCTGGGGATAATGAGGCCATCATCTGAGTCTGTAATCACTTGCGGTCGACCACACAGACTTTACAATTGTGTATGATGGACTTTATCATATTTTTAACTCTGAAAATTCAGTATTGCATCCGAATTAGTCGCAACAAAAGCTGGTTCCAACCATGAATTGAGATGTCATTGGTAATTTTTACAAGTAACTTAGAGAATTGGCAGTTATATGGTAAAATCACTAGATGTCGTTCATCACAAGAGATGTGTTCTGTCTTGGACAACCGTTCACCAACTCTTAGTACGTTCTGGTTATCAAGAAACGGGTTCAGATTGAAGATCGAACTCTTCGAGTCAATCAGATTTTTCTTCAATAATTGGTCCTACTCTGATGGGTATCCCTATTTTTAACTCTCAATAATGAGTCTTCTGGTTGCTTCTTGCTGTGATATGGCCACAGACTTACAACAGAAAATATTTTTGTGTGCCCGGTGAGATCTATGAAATAATCGTATAAGGTACGATACAACCGCAAAGCTCGAGGCTGTGAAGAGAAACGCTCAAATATATCGGTAATTTTGGCAACAGCCATATGAGCTTTTATTGTCTTGGCTTCCATCGTGGTATCAAACTCGACGTGACTGTTCAGCCACGAATTGCTGCGGCTCTCATCCTCTGCTAGCCAAATCTGATGGATTATCCTCTAACTCAACATGACTCCAGCGCTCGGTACCCAACTTCTCGCTGATTTTTGTTACGCGATTGGCAACAAAAGTAGATCAGGCACATGGTTGTTTTCGAAGCCACGCTAGCATAATGGTTGAATCTGTCCACAAGAACAGATTATTAAATGTTTCTAAATTTATTAAAAACGCTTCCACCATCTCCGCTAGCAGCAGTGCAACATAACTCAAGCCTAGGCAACGACACCATCTTGAATGGTGCTACTTTTGTTTTTGCAACGAGAAGATGGACGCTCACTTGGTTCAAGAGCTTAACGCGAATGTAAACCGCAGCTCCATATGCTTTCTAGGAAGCATCGCAAAATCCGTGGAATTTCACTTTGCCTTCTGGAAAAATGAACCCAACCTAGAATTTTAACGCTGCTGATATGGAAGTAATTTTTTAAAAAGGCTTGCCAATGTTGCAAGGTAGCAGGGGTCAACTGATCATTCCATCCGATGCCATCCAACCAAACTTGCTGCATCAGAATTTTTACAATGATCACAACTGGGGCCAACTATCGCACAGGGTCAAAAAGTTTAGCGATAGCCGACAGCACCTCCCTTTTTGAAAAGCTTCCTTCTTGGCCCAAAGGTCATGCATGGAAATAAAAATAGTTGGACCTTATGCCTAGCGTCTTGACGTTGCTCGCAACTTCCAGCTCGAGAAAATCTTCATGCAGCCAATAACTTCTCGGAATTCCTCGGAGCACTTCTTCAGCGTTTGAAATCCATTTTCGCAGTGCAAAACCTGCTGATTCCGCTGCTTTTTCAAGCTCTGTTTGCGCTTGAATTGCTGACTGCAAGTCATGGCCTCCCGCCAGTGCGTCGTCTACGTACATATGGTGACGCAGAACTCTTAGACGCTAACGGCAAGCTGCGTTCTACATCGTCAGCTAGCTGTAAAAGTGTCTGAATTGCTAGAAATGGAGCGCAGTTCACACCAAAAATGACGGTCTTGAGTTGGAAATCTTTCAGCTGATTCTCGGTTGCGTCTCGAAAAATGCTTCGCTGGAATCGCTGAGGCTCTTCACTCATTATAATTTGGCGGTACATCTTTTCGATGTCACCATTAAAAATAAATTTGAAGAACCGCCATTTCAAAATAAGCGAAGTCAGATCTCTCTGCAAAACTGGCCCTACATGAAGAACATCATTAAGGCTAACGCCATTTGATATAGGGATAGACAAGTTGAAGACCACACGAACCTTTGTAGTGGTGCTATCAGGCTTCATGATGGCGTGATGAGGAAGGTAGTAACTTTGAGATGATCTCTGAGTCAAACTATCAGTCACATCTCTCATGTGTCCAAGCTCCAGATACTCTTTCACAACATCATCATATTGCTTCTTGGAGGCCACATTTTTACTAAGCCTCAGCTCAATGGGAAGAAATTGGTGCATAGCAATATAGCGAGAGTCACTTAATCAGGTTATCTGTGGAAAACTTTCCTTAACCCTCGAGAAGGCGCGCTATAAGCATTTTGATCACGCAATTTTTAAATGGATAAAATTCATCCTTTTTATTAATATTTTTGCACGCATTATGCTGAGTATCTGTGGTAACGGTTGTTCTCCGCATCTTAGCAAGCTTTTGATGAGGTCAGTGCACGGTTGCAGCTGTGGGTATGCGGTTTCAAAATTACAGTAATTCCTCAATAAGCACAATGCTCACGCGCGACAATCCAGGCTACTCTGCGAGGCGCGCCTTCTCCAGGGTTAAAAGGCAAAGTCACCACGTAGCGGCCATCACTCTTATGCCTTGTTGTTTTCACGTAATTGTCCTCACAGAATTTGTCTACAATATTAGACACTAACTTTTGAGGTATCTCCTCCAGTTCCGAGAATGAGGCTTACTGCCGGTCAAGTGAAATCTCACTAAAGTACGAAACGACAGCAGAGGAGGGAGGTTTTTGTGATGTTGTTAAGACGAAGCCCGTTAAAATCCAGCCGAAGATGGTTTTTTGAGCAATAAGTGACCCAAAAATATTTCGACGGTTACCATCAAGAAGGATTTGTATAAGTCACCACCTAACAGCTTATAGACTTGATCACTGCAGTAAAAACGTTTGTCCGCCAAAAAAGCTGTGGAAAAGCTTGCTGAAACAAAGGATCCACTGAGCAGGCAGGAAGATTTCCTGTGATCGTCGAAAGTACGAGCGCGTTTGTATGCAACCAAACTATCGGATCAATAGGTGATCCTATGACTAGAGTGCAAGTTCTTTGTACTTTAGCCGAAACAACATTATTAAGTCCAGAGACTTGAGCGGAAATGCGTTGAGTAGGTAGCTGAATCAGTTGCTGCAACTTCTCAGATGTAAAAGAGCCCTCTGAGCCAGAATCAATAAGTACTCTGGCCGTAAAACTGGATCCTCGATGGCAAATATTTATCATAGCGGTTCCTAGCAAAATACTTTTGCTGGTCGCTGCGCTGTGGTTTGTGGAGAGGACTGTATGGAATTCATGCTTGGATCTTTCGCCTTTGATTATTATTTGCAACGATTAATGTCGTTGTCCACACGAAGAGCATTTATAGCCGCATGGCCAGTTGAGAGGCAGTTGAGGCAACAATGAAAACGCTTTACAGCTTACGATCTATCATTTACGTTCATTGTCAGAAACTTCGGACAGAACCTTAATGTTTGTAGCTGATTTTTACACAGCTTGCAATTATTATTCGTAACTTGTGCCTGGTACTCTCAAGTGCTGTACAGAACTCAAGAGAGTCCTGTGCTGACTCTCTTCACAAAAGGTGAAGGTGCGTTTGGTTTTTGCCCTTTTGGCACCGCGCCTCTAATGTCAGGCACAGTCTCTCATGTCTGAAAACTACTGGTTAGAAACTTGTCAAGGTCGGCTCATTTAGGGATTTCCGCCATGTCTTTAATTAATTGCTCCCATAAGGAGAGCAAAGTTTCTGGTAAATTAGTGGAACATAAATAGGTAAATATAGCATCCCAATGGCTTATATCTACAGTAGGTAGGATATGGGGTTTCTGGCACAGCGGAGCAGCGGAGCCGCTTGCTTGCTTGGTTGCTTTTGAAGCGTGCGTCATAGCTGACGGTAGTTTTTTGTGGTTTTGACTTCTGTCCGTCGCCCGCCCCATCCCCCGTCCCCCTTCCGTCCGTCCGTCCGTCCGTTTTGCGGTTTTTGATAAGCAGTTGTATAAAATGTAAACATTTTTGTTTTTCAATGTTTGAGAAAATAACAAATTGTCTTCTGCGGTTTTGATAAGAAGTTGAATAAAATCCCTTAAAAACAGAAATATTTGTATATAAAAATTTATTAAACATTAAGAATACGGCAATAAACAATCAAACACGGAATAAGCAACTTATAAAAATGGATTCATTTAAATGTGACAAGTGTCAATTAACCTTTAAGAAAAAGTTTAATCTAAACCGACACGTGAGAGTAAAACATGAAAGTCAACAATCGGAACATTACAAATGTGATATTTGCATGAAGTTTTTTACACGTAATGATAGTTTAGTGAAACATTTAAGACGACAACATTCATCTTTTTCAACACCAACTGCATCAACATTAACAGCATCAGCAGCGGGAGCAGCATCAAATAATGTACCAAAACTTCAGACGATTGTAACAAATACAATTCCAAATGTCTATTGCAGCGCATGCAAGAAAGAGATAATTATAAAGAATTGGTCTTACCACATCAGGACTAACGCACATAAAAACAATAGCGGTGAAATAGTAAACGAGCATTTAACTAGAATTTCGTCTGTATTTAATGAACGTATAGAAACATTTATATATAAAAATACCAATGAGGGTTTATTGAATGCCGAAATTTTTCTAGATAACGCTAAAAAAATTGTTATACAAGCTCTTCAGGATATGTTACAGAAACACATCAACATTAAATTCAATATAGAATTGTTTTGCGAATACGTAAAAATGTGTGATAGTGAGATGACAATTGATATAAAATCTCATCAAACAAAAATGGTGATGATTCAACAATCAACAGATTTGAACTCCATTTTTGATAAAAAACGTAACAATTTAATAACAAAAATGTCAGAATTTCAAGAACGTGACAGCGGTTGGTCTCTCATCAGAATTTTACACTTGGAGATTAATATTAATCAATACAAGCCAATAAAAGGCTCCCAATATATTCGATTGCCTAAAAATATATTGAAGAAACATGCTTGTATAAATATACAAAATTCTGATGAATACTGTTTTAAATGGGCAATGATATCAGCCTTGCATCCTTTCATTTTTAATCCACAAAGATGTTCGAGTTATAATGTAGAAAATATAAAATCCTCTATAATACATTTGAAGAATGGTAAAACTCTCAACTTTGAAGGACTTATCTTTCCGTTGAGAGTCAAAGATGTTATAATTTTTGAAGAAAATAATCCGGAAACAAGCATCAATGTCTTTGGTTACGATGAAGAGCTTAAGAGTATAGTTGGACCGTACTATATCACAAAGGAAGAGAAGAGTAGACATATAAATCTACTTCTGCTTCAGAAAAGTGATAAATTTCACTATATTTGGATCAAGAACATTTCAAGGTAAATATTATATTCATATCATATTTATCATATATATATATAATTTGTTTTGTTTTTATTTTCAGACTTTTGAAAAATCAAGTGACAAAGCACAAGACCCGAATACATTTGTGCAATGTGTGCTTGCAGTTTTTTGAATCCAGCTACAAATTACAACGACACAAACAGGAATGTAACAGAATAGTTACAAAAGTTCCGGATATAGAAAATTGTAAGGTTGCATTTCAAAATTTTAAACATAAGTTAGACGTTCCTTTTGTAGTATATGCGGATTTTGAATGTTTTCTACCATCAGAAAACACTCAAAATTCAGGTTCAATAAGAACAGTTCAGAGCCACATTCCGTGCGCATATAGTTATTATATTAAGTGTAGTTTTAATAGTTCCTTAGATAAGTTTAGAATATATACAGGTGAAGATGCATCTATTAATTTTATTAAAACCTTAGTTAGCGATGCTAAGGAAATTTATAATAATTATTTAAGTAAAATTAAACCAATGAATTTCCTCACACCATTAGAGTTAGATATTCAAAATAAAAACACTAACTGTCATATTTGCGAAAAAAGTTTTAAAGAGGATGAGTATAGAGTAGCAGATCATTGTCATTTAACTGGAAAATATCGCGGACCGGCACATATTGATTGCAATCTAAATTTTAAAATTGCTAAATTCATCCCAATATTTTTCCACAATCTTTCTTCATATGATTGCCATTTATTTATTAAAGAACTTTCAACGGTTCCTGGTAGAATAAACGTAATACCACTAAATAAGGAAATATATGTCTCAGTTTCCAAACATATACATTTCGATGATGATGATGATAGCGTTGAACTAAGGTTTTTAGATTCCTTTAGATTTATGGCTTCTAGTCTATCCAACTTAGTTAATAATTTATCAAACAGAGATTTTTATATTTTACGGTCTACGTTTAACGATGATGTCGAATTCAATCTCTTGAAGCAAAAAGGTATATTTCCTTATGATTATTTTGATTCAAAGGAACGTCTTCAAGAAGAATGTTTACCTCCGAGGGAAAAGTTCTTTAATAAATTAACCAATGAAGAATGTAGTGTTGCCGACTATGAACATGCTCAAGAAGTATGGTCAACTTTTAATTGCACAACACTACATGATTACTTAGAACTGTACCTTAAAACAGATGTTCTACTTCTTACTGATGTTTTCGAAAATTTTAGAAAAGTATGTAAATCAATTTACAATCTTGATCCTTGTCAATATTATACAGCTCCCGGACTATCTTGGGGAGCAATGTTAAAGTACACAAAAATTGAATTAGACCTACTAACAGACATTGACATGATTAAATTCATTCAAAAAGGAATAAGGGGAGGTATTGTGCAATGTTCCAATAGACATGTTAAGGCAAATAATAAATATATGGATGACTTTGATGTTACAAAACCCTCAAATTATCTCATGTATTTAGATGCCAATAATTTGTATGGTTGGGCAATGTCTCAATATTTGCCTGAAGGAAATTTTGAATGGGTTGATGATGTATCAACATTTCAGTTAAATGAGCATGCTAATGATTCTTGTGAAGGATATATTTTAGAAGTTGATTTAGAGATATCTTCTGCAATGCATGATATATATAATGACTTACCGTTTTGTTCAGAAAATAAAAAAAGCCCGATCGGCAAACATCAAAAACTTATAATCGATTTGAATAATAAATCAAATTATATCATTCATTATGTTAACTTGCAACAATGTTTACAAAATGGAATAAAACTTAAAAAAATTCACAGAATTTTAAAATTTAAACAATCGCCATGGTTAAAAAAATATATTGATTTGAATACTTTTCATAGAACGCAAGCTAAAAATGATTTTGAAAAGAACTTTTTCAAGTTATTAAATAATGCTGTTTATGGTAAAACCATGGAGAATGTAGATAAGAGGAAAGATGTTAAAATTGTTTGCGAGTGGGAAAATAGAGGAAAAAGATTGGGAGCAAGAAGCTTAATTGCTAAACCAAATTTTCATAGCTCTACAAGATTTACCGAAAATATGGTAGCAATACAACTTAATAGAATACATACCCTATATGATAAACCAATTTATATAGGGTTTGTAGTTCTAGAACTCTCTAAATGGAAAATGTATGATTTTCACTATGATTACATGCTTCCAAAATTTAGAGAGAACTTAAGTTTATGCTATATGGATACTGACTCTTTCATCTATTCAATTAAGACTGAAGACTTCTATAATGACATTAAACCTGACATTCATTTAAAATTTGACACATCCGACTACAAACTCAACAATCCTTATGAGATAGAACGACAAAATAAAAAGGTATTAGGTCTCATGAAAGATGAAAATAATGGAAAAATAATGAGGGAATTCATTGGTTTGAGGGCAAAAATGTATTCTATTAGTGTTGAGGGCGATAATGATATCAAAAAAGCTAAAGGAGTAAAAAAATCAGCTTTGATGTCCCTCAGTATTGATGATTATAGAAAATGTTTATTTAATAAGAAAATTTATTATGATAAAATGTTAACTTTTAGATCTAAGATTCATAAGATATATACACAAGAAATTGAAAAAATTGTATTAAGTTATTTTGATGACAAACGTTATATATTAGAAAATGGTGTTAATACCCTTGCATGGGGACATCATAGATTATTAAATAAAAATGTATTAAAAGCTTGAAAACTTAAAAAATAAAAACAAAATAATTTTATGTTTTAAAGGAAATTTTTATTATTTAAAATGTAATATCTTCAGAAAATATTTTTAATCGTCTAAAAGACAATTCGCAAAAAAATATTGTTGAATCGATTACATAAAAATCGCTATCTATAGTTACTACTTCTACTTTAGTAACTATTTGTTTTTTAATTTGATTCATGAAAATAACCTTGGATTCTGATAGTATGCTTCTCGGAATGCCATTTGCATCGTCCATAGTCCTAACATTTTCCTCGCAGAGTTCGTCAATATTTGGTTGAAGCGCCAGAGTAAAGACATCTATGAATCGTGGATGCTCCCAAATGTATTTAAAATGGCTGTAGTTCCCAAGATGACAGTCTGTCGTTGTCAACCAAAAAAAAGGTTCCGGGGTGGTGATGCGATAATTTTTTGGATCACAGTAAAAGTGCTCATCGAATTCATCCATGTTGATATTTTCCATTTTTTAATTATGTGTAAACTGTGCTGTTTTTGGAGAACTTTATATAGCAAAAAGTTTTAATTAAACCCTTTGAGTGCTACTATCAACAAAACCGCAGAAGGCAATTTGTTATTTTCCCAAGCATTGATGGGAAAATTTTATGCAACTGCTTATCAGAAACCGCAGAAGACAATTTGTTATTTAATAAAAATTCACTTGTGGAAAACAGTTTTAAGATAATTATTTTATTTTTTATATTATCAATAAGTGAACATACTATGTAATATTATATTTTTGAAATAAAAATTGTAAACATAATTGACCACAAATAACTGTGTTGTATTTTTGTTTTTGTTCATAGTTGTAATATATTGGCGTCTTTAAGTAATTGATGAGTTCTAATGGGGGTTGCAAGTTTCCAAAGCTATCAAAATATTCCTTATAGTTTTTATTTTTATAGTAAGCTACCCAATGAGTACCGGGTCCGTTAACATCATCTAAATTGAGAATACCACATTCTTGAGTATACGGTTTTGTCGGTAAAGAATCTCTCATAAAAATTCCTCTAAAATATTTAAGAAATTTACAATATTTCATTAAATCCACATCGGTTAATGGTCTTTTAGGTAGCTTTCTTAAGAGTTTTTTGACTGAGGTCGTAAAAACAAACCATATCCTTCTTTATAAGGTTTTAGAAATAGACCTTTACCCATAGCTATTGACTCCATATATCTATTGTGACGAGTAGCTTCAGCTAATTGTTCTTTTCCATTTTTTATATCATTTATAGCTTTTGCTACAGCTGATCCTCCAGAAGCTATACCTCCAAGAGCACCTAGTGCTGTTAAAATGGGTATTAGTGGTAAAACTCCACCTATTTTTGGAACTGGGATTACTCGTGGTATATTAACTTGAGATTTTTTTCGTTTAAAACTTGACTGTACAGCTTTATGGGCTATTTTATAAGCATCACTGAATGAATTAGGTTTCTTTTTTATCAACATTTTTACACCCTTTTTAACTGCTAACGAAAAGAGTTTCTCTCGATTCACTTTAGGGTTTTTATACTTTTTGCGCTTGGTTTGCCTTCTTTTCGATTTACTTTTGTCCTTGTTTCTCTTAATACCCATTCCAAATTTAACTTTTGTTTTCATTGCATTTGTTACGAACCAAGCGTACGCACGTTCTTTCAAATCGCTATCTTTGGATGTAACTCTTTGCCAAGCTTTCTCAGATAAAATATTATCAGCCTGATGCCGTGTGTTTATATCTTTTGATTGTGAATATGCAATATCATGCTCCTTACAAGCCGCATCTAATGGATTAATACCCTTATCACCTCTTTCTAAACGTTTTTGAAGTTTTGTTCCTGGTCCACAAAATTGATATCCCGGCAAATGAAGTTCAACTGGCAATGAATTTATTAAGTTGTTTATGAAACCATATCCTCTTTTCAACTGTTGCCGATGTGTATTATCTTTGTATATTATACCCATTTTCAAAATAAAATTAACAGTTGGTTGTGAGTATAAAAAGGGAATGATGATTATAGTTATATATGATTGATTTATATTTCATTTAATATAGTATTCAAAATGAGGTTAATTAAACAACGTATTCAGCTTAATGTTCATAATGCTGACTTATTTAATGATAGCGATAAAATAAGCAAAATTGTTCACAGTCCTCTTTTACCTAATTCAATACGAGCATTATTTGTTGGACCATCAAATTGTGGTAAAACTAACGCCATGATTAGTCTTATTGTGGATCCAAATGGCTTAAAGTTTAAAAACATATACATATATTCAAAATCTTTATATCAACCAAAATACGAATATTTAAAGAAACTCATTGTGCCAATAAAAGGAATAAATCTCTATACTTTCTCAGAAAATGAAGATGTTATAAGTCCAGATAAAGCTAAACCAAATTCAATTTTCATTTTTGATGATGTTATTTGTGACAAACAAAGCACTATACGAAAATATTTTTGTATGGGTCGTCATAAACAAATTGATTGTTTTTATTTGTGCCAAACCTATACAAAAATTCCTAAGCATTTAATACGTGATAATGCAAACATGATTATTATATTCAAACAAGATGAAATGAATTTAAAACATATTTTCAATGATCATGTTATTGGAGACATGGATTTCAGAATGTTTATAAAGATTTGTAATGAATGTTGGAAAGAAAAGTATGGTTTTGTTGTGATAAATAAAGATGATACTATAAACAAGGGTCGGTATCGAAAAGGTTTTGATAATTTCATACATATATAAAAATCACATCACCACCTGTTACACCTCAGATCAGTATCAGATATATACCAGATCAGTATCAGATATAAACCAGATAAGTATCAGATTTTAGAAAGCTCACAGAAACAATAATCATGAAAAATACAAGCCTTAATGTTTTAACAAACCTTGCTAACACTCGGAAAATCTTAAAAGAAAAATTAAAGGAAATAAAATTAGGTGAAATAGATCGAGTTAAATTGCTTGAAAATACATTTCAACCCATTTCAAAGCCATTGAATGAAATAATTGGAAAGCTTAATAAAGATGAACACAATGAATATAACAAAGAAAACAAACGCACTAACGATCTTGCTAAAAAGAAAAAAGAAAATATTGAAGAAATGTTTTGGGATGATATTGATGATGGTATGCCACAAAAATCTACTCAAAATGTGAACTTAAATGTTGATCCACAATATCTATCAACACTTGACACAGCAATGAATGATAAAACAATTTTAAAAAAGCGTAGTTTATTGAACAAAAATAAACTAAGACATAACAAACCATATCAGCATACAAGCAAGATAAAACCCAACATTGAAAATGAATTAGCAAAGTCTTTAAAACATTATCAACGTTCAAACACCAAACACCCCAACATTCAAACAGTAGAATTTGATAAAGACTTAAAAAATGATAATGGATATGCTGATGCAAAAAACAAAGGCTATGATAATTATAATGTAAGGTCAGAATCTGATTTTGATAATGAAAATATACTAAATAATGATGTTGAATGCAAAAACAAAATAAATTATAATACAGAATCTGAATCTGACTTTGAAAATGAAACAAAACAAAGGGTTAAAAAACAAATTATTATAAAACGAAAAAACAAAGGGTTGCAACAAAATTTTAAACAACGATTAAGAGATCTTCACAATAAGAACAAACATTCATTGCAACAAGAGAAATATGCTAACAAAATATCCAAGTTAAATACAAACGTCAAAATTCATGATATTGGTAATGATTTAGTACCTGTAAGATATGAAAAAAATTATATCGATAGCACAAACAAAGAAGAAAAAACGAATAAGAAATTAAAAATAAAGAAACATTTAAAATTTAAAAAACAATTAAAAAATAAAATTAAAAAAATTTATCATCCCATTATATCAAACGAAATTCTCAATTCTCAAAATAAAAACAATAACAAAATCAATAATAATAATAATGAGGAAACTCACAATTTGATAGAAAATGAAATACAAAATGAAAACAGAGTAAGAAGAGATATTGAAAATGATCGAGAACTATGGACAAGACATAAACATTTTAAACGTAAGGCTAATGATCAGTTAAACACAGATTATAAACACCTTAAACAATTAGAAAATAATCGAGATAAGCACAATTCTCTACAACAAAACATTCAAATACTTAAAGATAGTAAAAAATTGGATAAAGTATATGGATTTAATATAGATTCATTGGGTAGATGGAGATATGGGAAAGAACTTTTAAAAATTCCTAATGAAAATAAAATTTCTGTTGGAAAATATAAATGGCAGATGACACCTGGTCTATTTGAATTAGTTTTTCATGCAAATCCCCTTCATTTCACTAAACGGGATTTACAAAATTATAAAGATATTTTATTATCTACAAATGCTCATAGACGTAATTATAATTCAAACAATCAAATTAAAGGAACAAAATCTTATAAATATCAACGTATAATAAGGAAAATATTCAATTTACCAAGCGCATTGATACGTGGACAAGGTCTTAAAGTTTTAAAGTTCATTAACAATAAATCGAACTATGAGTATTGGGATGATCCCAATGAATTAGTTGAAAGATTACGATTACTTATATCATCATCAACTGCTGGACATAATAACCATAATAACGAAATAATATCTATCATTGAAGAGTTGAAAGAAGCTAATATAATTATATAGCTAAAAAATGTATTCAAATATTGATAAGTTTGGTCATTCTTCATTATTGAAAGATAACAATAGTAGAGTAAATATCAAAACAATTTTACGAAATACTATTGGTTGGAATGTAGACGAAAATAAAAACCTAAATTTACATATGAAAAGAGTTATCAACTTAGGATTACCCAATGATGATAATGACGCCATTTCTCGTATATTTTTTTTCGAGAATCTAAATAAGGTAACAAACATCTATGAAAAGAAAATGGTAGATATAAATACGGCCATGGAGAATCTAAACAGTATAACAAATAGGTTAGAAAATAAAACAAGGGATTTGAATGTTGCACTGAATGATAACATTAAAAATGATATAGATTTAATTGAGTCAGCAATTGATAATCGAATAAAATCTGTATATAAGGAAAGCTTTGAAGAAGTTAATGATTATTTAAAGACTATTGAAGACTTCTTGTTTAAATATGTAGTCGGAAAAAATCAGACTAATGCAGATGATGTTAAAAAATTGAAAATAAAATATCCAAAAATAAAAGGATTGCAATAACGAGATATATGACTATATAATATGGATAATAATAATAAACGAGATATAGTTGAAGAACTACATAAACAAGCACGGAAAAATTTTAAAAGAAGACATGTAATAATGAAAGGAATTGATAACTTATGGCAAGCAGATTTAGTGGAAATGATTCCATATAAAAATGTTAATATGAATTATCGTTACCTTCTAACTGTTATTGACACATTTTCAAAGAAAGCATGGGCGGAGTCCATTAAAAATAAAACTGGAGAAAACGTTACAACCGCAATGAAAAGTATTTTCAACACAAGTAGCCGTATACCAAAAAATCTTCAAACGGATGATGGGAAAGAATTTTACAACGTACATTTTAAAAGATTAATGTCATTGAAAGGTATCAATCATTATTCTACTTTTTCAACTTTAAAAGCATCAATAGTGGAACGTTTCAACAGAACTTTAAAGGGAATGATGTGGAAGGAGTTTAGCTTTAATGGAACATATAAATGGATTGATAGCTATAAAAGCCTAGTTAACCAATATAACAACACATTTCATAGAACTATTAAGATGACACCCAATGAAGTAAATTCTTTAAATGAAAAATTTATATTAAAAACTGTTTATAACAATCTAAAAATTTTTCATAAACCAAGATTTAAGTTAAATGATAATGTTAGAATAAGTAAATATAAACATACATTTGAAAAAGGGTATACACCAAATTGGACAACTGAAATATTTAAAATCAGAAATATTCAAAATACAAACCCTACTACATACATACTTGAAGATTATCAAGGAAATGAAATCAAAGGAGGTTTCTATGAATATGAATTGATAAAAACCAAATTTCCACAAACATATTTAGTTGAAAAAATTTTAAGAAGGCGTAATAATAGAGCTTTTGTTAAATGGTTAGGTTTTTCTTCAGACCATAATTCTTGGATTGATGTAAATGATTTAATATAAATGTAATAATGTATAAGAAACATATTTTAGTCCACTACTTAATGATTGGTCAACAACATGTCGTTTACTTTAACAATAAATGGAAACTCATCACAACTTGTTGCAAATTATTTTCCGCCTATAGAACTCAAGCAAGATTATGTTTGTGGTTTGATTAGTTTCGACTCTTATCATTCTATTCCAAATGTGGATGATGAAAACAATTTGTTTCACATTGGTGATAAAACAATTGTAATACCAATAGGATCCTATGAATTCATGGATATATCTGAGAAAATTGTTGATGAATATGAACCATATAACGCTGGATTATTAGATATAAAAGCAAACTATAACACATTGCAAACAGAAATTCATAGTACCAAGGAACCAATTTTCTTCAATAGAGGTTGTTCAATTGGATCATTACTAGGATTTAGTAAAAGAATATTGGAACCTGATGTTATCAATTATTCTGATAATCCAGTAGATATTTCTAAAATAAATACAATATCAATTGAATGCAATATTATTAATGGATCTTATATAAATGAAGTATCTGTACATACAATTCATCAGTTCTCTCTTCGAGTTAGTCCAGGATATAAAATTACTGAAATACCAATGAATGTTATATATTTACCAGTTAATACAAGACAAATAAGCACTCTTGTTCTTAAAGTCGTAGATCAAGGTGGTAACCTCATTAATTTCCGTGGTGAAAAAATATCAATAAGACTACATTTAAAGCCTATATAAAGAATGATTGTTTTTAATAAAAAGCATTTACATAACAACTCATTCACTAGTGTACCGAAAACAACAACAAAAGAAGAATCAAATTCAAATAAAAAACCTACTTTTAAGAAACCCACACATAGAATTTATCTAACAAAATCGAACAAAGAGTTTTTAGAAAGCATTGGATTACAATTAAAAAAACAACATGAGTGACGTAATTAATGTTCTGTATAGACCATTTATTGACGATAGTATAGTGAAAAAAGATTACCACAGCTATACATCATATTTACAATCATTTAAAAATAATGATGAAATACGTATACCAATACAAAACCAGGACTTGTATGTATTACTAAGTGAGAGTGTTTTGTATATTGAAGGATTTGTATCCAACAGCGATAGTTCTACTTCAAAAACTGTTAAACTCTTAAACAATTGTATAGCATACTTATTTGATGAAATTCGTTATGAGATGAATGGCGTAGAAATTGATCGTACAAGACAATTGGGAATCGCGTCAGATATGAAAAATTATGTTTCGCTTAATAAATTCGAAAGTACAAATCTTCAAAACGCTGGATGGTGTCCATTTGAAAAAAATAATGTTGTACTTAAAACGGGACATTTTAATTTTTGTGTTCCTTTAAAGACCTTACTTGGATTTGCTGAAGATTTTGATAAATTAATTGTGAATTGTAAACATGAATTGATTTTGATGCGAACTAAAGATGATAAGAATATTATGAGTTCAACTACTATCACCGATAATCTTGTGTTAAGCCTCTTGAATATCACATGGAAAGTACCACACATTCAACTTTCAGATGATTACCGATTGAAAATGTTAAAAACAATAAATAGTAAAATACCACTTAATATATCATTTAGAAGCTGGGATGTTTATCATAATCCTTCTCTTGTAGAAAGTACAAATATTTTATGGAATGTCAAACTAGCAGGTGAAAATGAAAGACCACGATACATAATTTTAGCATTTAGAAACAATAATAAGTTCACACATTGTAACTTATCAGATGTAAAAGTTCATCTTAACTCTGATGTATATCCCTATGACGATCTCAACATTAGATTTGATCATAATCGTTACGCTTTACTCTATGATATGTATCAAAAA
Organism: Dichetophora obliterata; assembly: GCA_963920525.1. NCBI lineage: Eukaryota > Metazoa > Arthropoda > Insecta > Diptera > Sciomyzidae > Dichetophora > Dichetophora obliterata. Next base: position 144,095,342 of record OY986439.1, read on the forward strand.
TTTCAACAAGGATACTATGGACGTTCTCCACAACCACTTTTATCACCAGAAAATTTTGTTAACATTGCACCAATAATTGTTTTAAATGTCTCTCATCAGAATGAGAGTGTAAAAGGAGGACCAATAGATATTAGAATTGAATTAAAATTTCGAGCGAATGTCCCTCCAAGTACATCAGCTTATTGTATGCTTATTCACGATAAAATGTATGAATATATACCGCTCACAAATGTTATTAAAAAAATAATTTAATAAAAAATATACACATGCGTTCTATATAAATAAGAGTTTTGATGACTGCGGCTATTTATTTAACACAATGTTTGCAACTGTTGATGTTCAAGGTTTTAAAATCTATGATAATCGTTTTATTGTTAAGGAGATAGCAGTCGTATTTAGTGAAGATGAATTTCACTGTTTCCACATAAAAGCTCCATTCGAATTCAAGGATCTATGTGAAGATGATCAACGTCAATCCAATTGGTTAAAATTAAATCATCATAATTTATCATGGAATTATGGAAGTGACTCATTTAAAAACACCCAAAGCTATTTTAAATCTCTATTGAAGAATAAAAAAGTATACGTAAAGGGGACGGAGAAACAAAAATGGATTGAAGAATTTTTAAAACAGCGTGTTTTCAATATCGAAGATATTTCACAATGTGATGAAATAAACTTATCAATATTATATAATATGTACCCAAGAACATGTCAATGTCAATATCACTACAACAACAACAACAACAACAAAACAGGGAAACAACGTCAAATAAGATGTGCTTTAAAATCAGCGTTACTTTTAAATGAATACATGTTACAAAATAATCTGTATTATAAATAAATAAAACATAATAAAGACTTTTTATATAAAAACAGCCAAACTAGATATTCTTATCATTTTATACTGAAATTTAGTAGCGTGTATATCTCTAAGAATAAAACATAAGATGAAATTAATTCTATTTTTAACATTATTTTTCGTTTTAAGAAATGTGTCTAGTGTACCATTTTGGAAATTAGAAAATACTTCCATACCTATCATTAATCAAAACTCTAAAAGTATTGAATTTAATTTAACTCTAGCTGATAATAATATCTTGAAAATTAATATATCATTTTTGTTGTTGAAAGAAACTGAACCGTTAAATTTAAATGATGAAACTCATAACATCTATGAACTACTAAGTACTGAGAAAGGAACAGAATTGTCTACAACAACGACAACAACAACAGCTGCAGAATTTGAGAGTACAACTCAAGGAAAACCTTCAAGACTTTTTACTGTGGATGAAGCCATAGAAGCCTTTCGTAAGGATCTAATTACTAAAGAAAATGATATTGGCGGAATTATTGACTCTAAGGAAGTATTTTATCGATATTTTAAACTTGAATATGAAAATATAGATATTCCAATTCGTTGTACTTATATTAGTAGATTTGAAGAGAGAGGATTGAGCATTAATTGCTTTGAATATCATGAAATTGAAACAGAAATAATTCTAAGTAATGGTGAAATTCAGAGAATTCGAATTCAAGATCCAAATTATAAGCCATTGGAAGTCGAAATTATAGATGTAAAAGACTATATACAGACATTATCTATGATCATTACTTAAATAGTTGCAGCCGGGGAAAGATTCAACCCAAAAACATGATCTTAAGAAACCTTTCAATATTTATATTTATTGCTTACGTCATACTACAAATACATCATATTGCATGCTATCAAACTAGAAATTATATATATGAACGAAATGAAAATACTACTACTTTTTACAATGTTGAATATGGAAAACAGGTTAGTTTTGTCATACAGATCCCAAATACTTCTCTTCAAATAAAAGTAAACATAACCCTTCAATTGGAAAATGTTAAATATGATAATATTAATACGACCCCCACATCTACCACAACATTGAGATATCCATACAGAGAACCTTCTTATGACTCACTCTATCAACAAAATTTAGAACGTTATCATAGACATAGTCCAACTCCAGAAAGGAAATTTTCTGTTCAAGATGCAATTGAGGCTTTCAGGAGAAATCTAATAGAGAAAGAAATGCAAATTGGTGGAATATATGAAAGTTCAGGAGTTTTTCATCGTCACTTTAATTTAAAATATGAAACATTTGAAATACGAATTAAATGTTCCTACTATAGCAATTATGAATTACGTACACTTAATATCTATTGCTTTGAATATAATGGCACTATAAATCAAAATGATAATGATGACAACACTCGACAAGAATTATACGAACGGTCAAATTATGGTATAAAACCAACAATTATTGATGTTAATGCTTATTATCAAACGTTACATATGAATATACAGTAGTTTGAAAAGAAAATATGTCTACCATCAAGGATATCTATAACTTTTTAAAAAAATTTTCACATATCATACCGGAGGATGAAAAGGATAGACTTGTTAACATTCAAACGAAAATGGAATACAAAAACAGTTTGAGAAAAGTAAATTCTCAATTTGGTGAACATTTTGAAAACTGTCCGTGGTCAGATGATAATTGCAGAGTTGGACCAGACACTTGTGGTTGTTCATCATTTGAACTTATGGCAGATGAGGCGAATAAAATAATTCAACTTTATACAAATATATATAATTTAAACCGTTGTAAAAATTGTTCTTTTCATAAATAAATTAATAAATAAATAAATATATATATATATATAAAATTTTTCTTATAAATAGTTTCAACATTTTGAAAACATGTAATAGTGTAAAATCAAAAGTCACCTTACGTACAACTAACAAACAAAAATGAATAAGGATGTATTTTGGGGTGTTGATAAGGACATGGATTTTTTGAGTGAACTTCAGACATGTTATGAAAATTTGGATAAAACATTAGAGGACACACAAAATGATATTAGTAAGAATGAAGAAGAGCAACAAAATCATCAAATGCAACCTCAACAACAGCAACATTATTTCGGGAGTGAACTTTTGCAATGTCATGAAGACTTTAAAAAAATGTTTGAGGAAACTCATGGTGAAGAGAAACCAATTGACGATATCAGGGAACCTGTATTGAAAAAACTAAAGAAATCAATAAAACGCAAAAAAAGTCTTAAAGAACAAGAACAGAAAAAAGATGTTCAACCTGCTAGTTGCAGTAAATTCATTAAACATGACGATTTAAATGTGTTGAATTTATTTAAAGATGATGAATTTACAATTACTATACAAAATCATAAGGAAAAACCATCTTTTGAAATAAATTTTAATAATAATGTAGAAGTATATAGATTGAAAAAAATAATTCAACAATGGTGTAATGATGAAGTGCTGAAGGATGAAACTGTTGACTTGATGCACGTTGCTCCCTCTAAAATGGATATTGGAAGCGATATCGAATGGTTTTCCGAAGACAAATTTCTAAAGCAACTAATGGGGATTATCTATAAATATAAAAAAGTCAGCACTCTGAAGAATATTAAATGTAGTAAAAAATCAATATTTGGATTTGTTCGATTTATTGATAATCAATTTTACATTTATAAGTGTACTGATATTTTACATTTAAAATAAAAAACATATCAAATATATTTTTTATTAAAACTATTTATTTTGTTTAATTTTATTGTTTTTTTCAGTATTATAAAACTCAAAATCAGTTTTATTGCTGTTGCCATCCATCAATTTTTTAAATGTAAATGATCCTGTGTTCATCGCCTCCAGAGTTTTATCCTTTATTTCATTATAGCATTGTGGTAGAAAGATTACATTTTTTTCCAGTTCCAGCATGATTTTTGTCCCAAAGATGGTGTCTTTCCGTTCCGCTTTCAGAATTCGTAATTGCTTATTTAGAGGGATATCAGACAACCTTAAACATTGCTTTATGAATCCTGTTTTTTGATTTAATTTAATATTATTGAGATCCTCTAATATTTCACTCATTTTAATTTTGTATATGTTTTTTTCTTTTCACGACTTGATTAACGTTTGTTCAAAACATTAAAAAACTGAATGTTAAATGTTAATAAGTTTCTTGACATTTTATAGTGTTTTCCCATTAGAGCGCGAGTTGAAAAATCATTTCTAGAAATTTTAATTCTTATCTAGACATTATTGCGGTTTTGGGTTTTAATAAATTCAAGAAATTTTCATTCTTATCTATACATTATCGCCGTTTTGGTTTTAATAAAGAATAATTTAAAAAATATATTAGTTTAAAGTATACCTCTCCCCATCAACAATCACATATGGTTTCATCGTGTGAACTAGAAAAGTTCTTAATAAAATATGAAAAATCAATAGACCCTGATCATGTTAAAGCTTTTCAAGACATGATTACAGAAATGAGATCATCTCTACGTTTTGCATACTCTATACATGGTTTACATAGGGTAGACTGCTGTTATGCTGAAAATTCGGATAAGGAAATGTGTGACATTTGTAATTGCGCAACTTTGTGGTCACGATATCAAACTATGAGAAAAGTCTATAATTTGTATGCAGCTATCTTTAAGGAACCACGGTGGACTTCCTATTAGTGATAAGACACTAAGCTTGTATTGTAATATGTATTCTAAATGTTTAATAAAATTTATTTTAAAATATTTCATAACTGTCTTTTAATATTTGATTTTAATGGTTATATTATAAAAAAACCGCAGAAGACAATTCATTATTTTCCCATGCATTGATAAAACATAATTTTTATATTTTTATGGAACTGATTATCAAAAACCGCAGAATACAATTTATTATTTTCCCAAGCATTAATAAAACACAAATTTTTATATTTTTATGGAACTGATTATCAAAAAGCGCAAAACGGACGGACGGACGGAGATAACAAAAATGTTTACATTTTATACAACTTCTTATCAAAACCGCAGAAGACAATTTGTTATTTTCTCAAACATTGAAAAACAAAAATGTTTACATTTTATACAACTGCTTATCAAAAACCGCAAAACGGACGGACGGACGGACGGAAGGGGGACGGGGGATGGGGCGGGCGACGGACAGAAGTCAAAACCACAAAAAACTCCCGTCAGCTATGACGCACGCTTCAAAAGCAACCAAGCAAGCAAGCGGCTCCGCTGCTCCGCTGTGCCAGAAACCCCATATCCTACCTACTATCTACCTTGTGCATAGTGAGAGCTGAAATACAATTATTTATATCTCTCTGTAGTTTTTGATAGCCTCGTTTGTTACAGCCGGCAGATTAAATAAAACCTTAAGTTGGCTATTTACTAGGACCCGCTTATTTTCATAGCGGTCTGTTAAGTTTTGCCAGGCTCTAGCAAAGATGTGTAAAAGGAGATTTTTGGACAATCTCCTTTGCCTCTCCAAACGTCTTCTGATTGAGATGAAAAAGATTCTCAACAGGTATGAGCCGATTACTTGAAATGTAGATAGCTGAAAACATATCTTTAAAGGACGACCATGTCAAATAATTCCCGTGAAAAAGTTCCGTGTCACATGGTGGTAAGTTGATGTGTTGGCCCGACATCGACATTTCCATTTTCGATACATCCAGTTCATTATGGCATCTCTTGGACGCGAACAGCTTGTCAGACATCTCATTCATCTTCACGAGGCAATGAACGTCTACTTGGTAGCATGATCTATAATTAACTTTCACGACGGAAACATTTTCATCATCGTCGTTACTCATTGTTGTTAATATCTGAAGGCAGAATTCATAGGACGCATTTACATAAGTTTTACATAAGAATTTTTAGAGCAAAAGTAGTATGCTCGTTTTAAGGAATTGCATTAAAATCTTTTTCCAAATCAAATATGGTGTCGGTATGCCTCATAAATAAATTCATTTTCGCCGTTACTTAATTGAGCAGAAAAAAATCCCCACACAAAAAATTTTCAATTGAATAAAAATAATATTGTTAACTTTTTTGATTTACAGGTCTATTCTGGCAAAGTATCAATTGTAACCCAGTTTTTTTATTATTTCTATGTTTTTGCTGTAATTATGTGATTTTAAAACAAAATTTGAAGCTCAAAAAACAAACTTTTTGAATGATATTGTGACTATCTGAAAAGCAGGTGACAATTTCCATCAAAATTTATAATTTTTGAGCTTCACATTTTGTTTTGAAATCACAAAATTGAAGCAAACACATAGAAATATCAAAAATACTGGTTGACTATTGTCAAGTTGCTAGAATAGGGCTGTTAAATAAAAATTCTGAATGTTTGATAGCGTAAATCATTCTTGATTTTTTATACAAATTCTAGTTGTTTGATATTTTAAACTCGTTTATTGAACTTTAGGTCAGGTTAGAACAATTAATTGATCTATCGAATTTTTCCAAAGAAACAACAACTTTTTCAATATGAAAAAGAAAACATCACTAGCTGATATTATTGCAATTTCGGCCCTGCTACAGGCTTCAACAAAAATCTTTGTTACACGCCGTGCAAGCGAATTAGTGCGTGCATGAGATTTCAGTGTCAATTTCTCCGTTTTTCTCCCTTTCATATTTTCCCGTTGTTGTGTTTTTGCTTTACTTTAGTTTTATGCTTATGTTATTATTATGGAGTCCAACAGTATGTTGGAATTCACCACTAACAAAGCATGGTTACTGAAGTTATTTTTAGATTTGCTGACATATCTTCAGGCTGTTTCAGTGTTTATGATCGTGCTCTATATCATTTGATTAAAGTTTTCTATAAGACCTTGTTATTTATTATGTTGATTTTCTATGATTTAAATACAAATTTTAGATGTTTGATAGTTAAATTAATCATTCTTGGTTTTAAATACAAATTCTAGTTGTTTGATAGTTTAAAATCGTTTATTGAGCTTAAGGTCAGGCTAGAACAATTAATTGCTCTAACAAATTTTTTCCAAAGAAACAACAACAACAATATGAAAAGGAAAACATCACTAGCTGATTTAATTGAAATTTCGGCCCTGCTACAGGCTTCATCAGAAATCTTTGTGATGCCGGCGGGAATCGAACCCGGGCGTGGTCGCAGTGCCTGCGCATTTTAGCGCACTGCACCACAGAGGCGATGAGATTTCAGTGTCAATTTCTCAGTTTTTCTCCCTTTCATTCTTTTTTGTTGGTGTTCTTTTTTGCTTACTTTAGTTCTTATGTTATTATGCTCATGTATTTAAATCATAGAAAATTAACATAATAATCAGTGGTGGATTAACCCTTGGGAACGAGTGGGCTCGATTTTTTAGGGGCAGCAAATTTTGGTAAATTTTATTTTGTTTTTGCTTGAATATTATAAAAAAGTAATTTAAAAAAGTATTTTCTTTATGTTATCATAAAAAAACTAATGTGAATGTTGTCCTGTGGGTTACTATTTCAGTGCTTTTAACAATTTCATGGTGTTTTATATATTTTTTTCTCAGCCTCAGCAGATGGCGCAACAGTAATTATTTTCAAAGAGTAGACTTGGCTTTTTCTGTTAATTAAAAAGTAAAAAAGAACTAAAATTTTTTTATAAAATTTACATCGTGTCATTTAAGGTTAATCTTTACTTATATTAATGGCCTTATTTTGTAAAACGCACGCAATCACCTCATTTGGAGTTTTTTCGTCTGGCAATTCCATTTCCCTGTGAATTAGAACAAACCCTTTCTCTCTCACTTAAACATTCCTTTAAAAAGGAATCTAATGCTAGTAACTGCATTCATTTTACGAAATTAGGTCATAAGTTTAAGAAACAATAATAAGCAGTAAATAAACAATGATTAATATTGTCGGGTCAGGTATTAATTTTATGTATTTGGACAGGAACAACCATCATCAAGTCAATGCGGAGCTGGTAAAGATTACTATGGAAATCAAGTGGATACCAAAGCAGGGAACTGTTCATCTGTCAATAAAGCCGCGGAGGAAACTGTAAGGCCGCGTTCATAGTGAACGCTTTTTACTGAGACGAGCCGAAAAACTCATTGGAGCAATAGAGAATGAAAGTCATGCATCTGTTTTGCCCCAATGCGTTTTTGAGTTTCAGTTTAGCTCGGCTCAGCAAAAAGCGTTCACAATGAACCCGACCTAAATCATTTCTGAGAGGTAAGAAACTCTGGTCAGATGTTTATTTTATCTATTTGGTTAGGTTAAACTATCTTTAGACTTTTGTGCAGATAGTAATGATTCGGCTGCCGATTCTTTTATTATTAAATCCATAAGCTTTGATCCCTCTGAGTGGGAGATCAATGAAATTATAATTGATTATATAAATTGATTATATTATAATTGATTAATAAAAAAAGAAAACAAAATATTGATAGCAATTTCAAAAGCTCAAAAAGAGTTAATAGTGATCAACTACGTTTTCTTCACAAAAAACTGTTTTGACTGACTCTAGCAAGTGGTGAGACCATCAATCGTCAATATAATAATTATTAAAGATTTACATTTTTCAAACGAACTCATATTTAATTGAAAATTATTTCTGAAAACATTCTAATTTGATTTCAACCGATAAAACCGATAAAATATTGTCGAAAATATGTTATTTTGTTGGTAGGGTCGTGTCATTATTATTGTTATTTATTTTATTTTTTTTTTTTTTTTTTTGGGGCGGCATTTTAGTCTAGCCTACAGCGGCAAATTTGGTTAATCCGGCCCTGATAATAATAAATAATAAGGTCATATAGAAAACTTAAAATATTATTGTTTTCAATGTCATTGTATTTTTTTTTAAATGCAAATAAACAGAAAATTTTACAACTGGAACTCAAACGATTCTTAAATTGTTTCTTATGACTGCATTTGTGTTACGAAATGAGGTCATAGGCTTAAGTAAAAATAATGGCTTAGTGGCTACCAATACTCTAAGATTAAAAAAAAATAAAGAATTAACCAAAAGCAATGTTTTTTAAAATACAGGTCTTCTTACAAAATTTTTCAGCCCCATTAAAGCTTCATTAATAAGTAGAAACTTCCTATTTTGTTGATAAATTTAAGCCAAAAAATTGATCGTTATATTGAAATAATTAACTTGCTTCGCTTTTATACGCTTGTTTTACTTTAACCAATAGTTAAAAATACAATTTATTAAGAAAACCCAAAATTCTATCAAATATTGCGAAAATTTTTAAATTCTTTAAATTTGCTTAACATTTAAAATAAATAGAACATTTTATAGCTGGAAACGATTTCTTAATTGTTTCGTATATGTAAAAACTTTCGCGTGTAAATCAATTCCAGGCTAAACTTTATTAACAAATATTTTGTCCTTTTAATTTATTTGTTCCTAATATGTAGAAACTTTGGCACATTACTAAATTGAAAATTTGTGTGTGAAAAATTAACACTTATATTAAATAGAATATTAACTTTTTCATTAACTTATACAATTCTTTTAGTTGTAGACAGAGCTGGGCGATAAGGATTACGATTACTTTATGATTACGATTGTAGTAATCTTAAAAAAAAAAGAAATGGGATTACGATTTAAGTAATCCTCCATCGAACGATGTTAGATTACGATTGCAGTAATTGTAATTTTAAAAAATTTCAAATTACAATTACTGCAATCGTAATCTTAGCTCATTCGATGAACGGTTACTGTAATTGTAATCCCATGTTTTTTTCATAAGGATTACAGTAATCGATTGCAAGGATTACTAATTAAAATTACAACTTCTAGTAAATAAAAGTAATCCTTGCAATCGATTACTGTAATCCTTACAAAAAAAACATGAGATTACAATTACAGTAATCGTTCATCGAATGAGCTTAGATTACGATTACAGTAATTGTAATTTAAACTTTGTTGAAATTACGATTACTGCATTCGTAATTTGAGATCACTCGATGAACGATTACAGTAATCCTAATTTAACAATTTTTGAAATTAGGATTAAAATAATCGTAATCCTTACCGTAATCAATTACATCTGTAATTCTTATCGCCCAGCTCTGGTTGTAGATCACCAAAAAAATTTTTTTCATTTCGAGGAAAAATAAAAATCCCTAAAAATAAACCGCTTCAAATTTATCAAAATATTTTTCGAAGATTACTTGGGGTTTAATCGAGAGAATCTGGAACGAAAGCATTGAAATCCCTTGAAAAAGCCCAAAAAATTACAGTCGCAATTACAGTGCGATGGTTTTTCGATGATCTGGCAACTCTTTTTCCAAAGCTGCTTTTCAGCTGGTCTTAAGCTGGAAGTTCATTAACTCCGTTTGCATATGCGTCCGTCTCGCAATGAAATAGAATGTGTGTAAGCTTATGAGAGAGAGTTTTATGCCTACGTTTGTGACGTTGGAAAAACGCAATTAACGCAAGTAAAGTTGAAAAATCTCAACTTTTCTTGCGTAAATTGCGTTTTTGACAGCTCCTTACTTAGAACTTATAACGAATAGCGAGAAGAAATCAGGGATGTCACTTCAAAATAAAATGTTTCAAGCTGGAAGTTCATTAACTGCGTTTGCATAAGGGGTGTTCACATTTCAAACCGCTCACCAAATCGTTTGTCAAATACAATAGAACAACGTGCAATTTTCATGGAATACCCTCGTTTTTCTATTGGATTTGACAAACGATTTGATGAGTGTGAACTGCCCTATATGCGTCCGTCTACTCGATGGCGCAATTTAAAGCAATTTGGTTTTAGCAACTTTTAAAGCAATGAATGAGGTAAACTAATTTCCTTTTTTATTAAGATAAAAATGATGGCGAGTTTTTCTAGTTGCAGAAACAGTAACTGCATTATTCTGTATCACGAACATGCACACCAACGATGAGAAAGACACGAGAAGCAATATTTTCTTCCATACAAAATTGTATTGCTTCTCGTGTCTTTCTCATCGTTGGTGTGCATGTTCGTGATACAGAATAATGCACTAATACTCGACCGAGCAAGCTCGACCGTATGTTATTAAACGTTTTTTGCTGCCAATAGGACAAATGTCAGAAGAGGCGCAAGAATACATGCACAAGAACTTTCGAAAATTTCGATTGGAGCACACAAGAAAGATGTCAAGAAGCAAAACTAATGAAGACCTGCTGCACAGTCTTTTGATAAACTCAGATCCAGTCATAACATCCTTAAGACCACTAGATTCTTATAAAAAAGCTATTATCAGCCCTGATGTCTTGAAGCTGTTACAGTCACCAAATATTCCGGCAATTGTCGAAGACCAGTTTGATACCACCTATAATGACTCACTTTCTGATAGCTCTGCCGATGAATAACGCGAAGATCAATATACATATTATGTTATATACATGTAATTTTATGTTTTTTTCTACATTACAACTTGTTTCCAATAAATTTCAATAAAAAGTATCCAATAAAAAGTATTCAGATGCCGATTTTCTGTATTTTTATTTAAAAAAGGGGCGTGGCAGGTATTTGACCCCGCCCATTTATTGGGAAAATATTTTTTACATCGCTAGCTATATATAAGATAAGCTATAAGATTCGTTAAATAAGCTTAATTTAAGTATTTTAAATTTTTATAAAACTGTAAAGTAAATTGTTTTCAAAAATTAAAATACATAACTGGCAGTTCAGAATATAATTTATTTTTGGAATTTAAGCTGTGTGCGAATTGATCTAAATGCGACCTAAACTAAATGGTGTCGATAAAGCAGTGCTTCCTAATTTAGGAAGCTTAAGAGTTTCTCCAATTTGTTTAGAAAGCACTGCCTTATCGACCCAATTTAGTTTAGGTCGAATTTAGATCAATTCACACACAGCCTTAATGTGGTGTTTTATATTTTAAAAAAACTTATAAGTCTGGTGGATTTTAGAATTGAAAAGTTGGCAGCACTGTTAATTGTAAACACCAAAGGCACTCGTCGGAGAAGCCGATCGAGCGACCCGTTCGTGTCGTAAGGAATGTTTCGATAAAGCAGCCATTTCTATAATATAATACATTTATTTCTTTAGGGTTGCTGCCTAAACAATTTATAACGATCGCGAAGTACTGATAACTAGACTGCGGATGTTTATGCAATTGCATATATGTTGCATATTCTGCATATTGCATTCATTCTGTATATGGCATATATCTTGAATGCGCTGCATATATCTTGCATACTTAGCATATATCACGCATAGGCTGCATACAACTTGCATATGTTGCATACATCTGTGTCGATAAGCAATAATCGCTTAGGTGGACTTACATACTTAAACCTGGGACCGAAAATAGCAGTTATTTCCGAAATTTCTATTCAAAAAATCATATGGAAAGAGTAAGTCTATTCGATATTTGAATATAGCAATGTGATGCTTGTTCGCTAAATAAAAATCTTTACTCTTTAGTGATTTTAATTTTTCTGATTTTTTTAAAAAAGTCAATAAATAATCGTTATTTTTTGACCAATTTTTTATCGATCAAAAATAGAAGTTAAAATTTGACTTTTATTTTTTTGATCAAATATAAAAGTTAAAATTTTACTTTTAATTTTTGACCAATTGCTCTAACCTGACCTAAAGCTCAATAAACGATTTTAAACTATCAAACAACTAGAATTCGTATTTAAGATCAAGAATGATTTAAACTATCAAACATTTAGAATTTGTATTTAAATCATAGAAAATCAACATAATAAATAACAAGGTCATATAGAAAACTTCAATCAAATGGTAGAGCCCGACGAAAAACACACTGAAACAGCCTGAAGATTTGTTAGCAAATATAAAAACAACTTCATTAACCATGCTTTGTTAGTGGAGAATTCCAAAAAATGTTGGACTCCATATAATAATGTAAGCATAAACTAAAGTAAAGCAAGTCAAAAACAACAACAAAGGGAGAAAACTGAGAAATTGAAACTGAAATCTCATCGACTCTGTTAAAATATTGCGCTAAGATGCGCTTGCACGAGGCAGCACGGCCTGGGATCGATTCCCGCCGGCATCACAAAGATTTCTGATGAAGCCTGTAGCTGGGCCGAAATTGCTATAAAATCAGCTAGTGATGTTTTCCTTGTCATACTGAAAATGTTGTTGTTGTTTCTTTGGAAAAAATTCGTTAGAGCAATTAATTGTTCTAACCTGACCTAAAGCTCAATAAACGATTTTAAATTATCAAACAACTAGAATTTGATATTAAAATCAAGAATGATTTAAACTATCAAACATTAAGAATTTGTATTTAAATCATAGAAAATCAACATAATAAATAACAAGGTCATATAGAAAACTTTTGTTAAAATTTTACTTTTATTTTTCGGTCAAAAATAAAAGTTGATATTTGACTTTTCTTTTTTTTGATCAAAACTAAAAGTCATCTTTTAATTCTTATACCATATGCTTGCAGCCACTGTCTCAGTCGTTTGCGAAATGAATAAAAACATAATGTGCAATAATAAGCAAATAAGCGATGTCATTTAAGTAACGATGTTCAACGATAGTGCAAAGATTGATAGTAATGTTTTTTTCTCTTTGCAAAAATGTTACAAATAAGTGTAAAAGAACAATAATTATTAAATTATATGATATATTTAATTATATACATAGTTATAACTAATTATAGTTAAAATATAATTAATTATACAATAATTAAATTTCAAAAGATCAAAAATAAAAATTATTTCCTATTTCAATAAAACAATTATTAAGCAGCATATTGACTTTTTTATAACGAAAAAATTAAAGCAAAATTTTAACTTTTATTATTGATCAAAAAAATAAAAGTCAAATTTTAACTGTTGCTTTTGATCGAAAAACTAAAAGTCAAGTTTTAAGGGTTATATTAGAATGAAAAAATAAAAATCAAATGTTATTTTTTATTTTTGATCGAAAAAATAAAAGTCAAATTTTAACTTGTATTTTGGACCGAAAAAAGAAAAGTAAAATTTTTTACTCATATTTTTGATCAAAAAAATATTAGTCAAATTTTAACTTTTATTTCTGATAAAAAAAAAATAAAAGTCAAATTTTAACTTTTATTTTTGATCGAAATAAAATCGGTCAAAAAATAACGATTATATGTTGACTTTTTGTAAAAAAATCATTACCGTTACGGTCCCTGCTTAAAACAGAACTGAGTTATTGATGAAGCTATGTTACACGCATACAGCAGTACTCTTTGAAAACACACAAAATCTAGAGCTTCTTGGGTGACCTAAGTATAAACTATGACACGAAAAATAAAGACGCTTTCATATAACTTATATTGCGATTGAAAACTTTTAAGCAATATTTTTCGAAATGTTGAAATTAGACTGAACCCATTCAATATCAAATTTTTTCTTCAAAGATACGAGCGCCGTCAATGGCCTTAGGGCACGAAATTGCAACAGCGTCTCTTTTTTGTACCGACTGCAAATAACGGAATTAAATTATGCGTAAATAATCGCATTTCATGAAAAAAATGATGGAATCAAAATATATGACAATATATGTGAATGATATGGTTTTAGTTAAATAAGACACATGTGTCCCGTCAGTATTGAAAGCTGTTATTGCTTATCGTCAGCTGTTATTGCTTATCGACACAGATATGTTGCATACAACTAGTGTCCGACCGAACCCGGTATTTTGGCCGAAACCGAATATTTGGCCATTTTATAGGCGTCCGCAGGGCACGCCTGTAAACAGTGACAATCTTTTCAATATCTTCATATTAAATCAAAAAGCTGTAAGCTACAATTCAAAAATTTTACGGGAGAGTCAAAAAACTTTCTAAATTGTAAATGTAACTTAAACTTAGGGATTTTAGAACTTTTTTTATAAAAATGCCGTTTTTAGTTGTAGGAGTGTAAAATTTAGCAGAAAAATGTATTTTGATAAGGTGCATCAATACTCAATAAAAAAATCGACTTTGAGTTTATTGTAACATATGGCTTTTTTGATTTTATATGACAATATTTTTATTTTACATACAGGGTTGCCAATATTCGAAGCGCTTTTTACTTTTAAATAAATCAAAGAAACCACAATTTTTTGTCTGTTCGTCATGAATATCATTTAATTGGGTTCTAGTAGATTTGCTTACATTATTTCTTGAATATGATATCTCGTAAATGGTCGCCATTGGCCTCTACGACATATTGTGCCCGTTTTGCAGCATTTTCCATGGTTTTCTTCAACATTTCGATGGGAATGGCGGTTATTTCTTGACGGATGTTGGTTTTCAGCTCTTCTAGGGTCTTTGGCTTGTTGACGTAAACCTTTGATTTCAAATAACCCCACAAAAAGAAGCCTGGAGGCGTTAAATCTGGTGATCTTGGCGGCCAATCGAAATCACCATTTTTTGACATCAAACGGCCAGGGAACAATTGCTTCAAAAAATCGATTGTAGTTCGGCTTGTGTGTGGTGGCGCGCCGTCTTATTGAAACCAGTAGTGCCTGATACGCTTTCGACGAACGATTGGAATGAAAAAATTGTTTATCATATCGCGATAACGCTCCTGATTGACAGTAACTCTGTGGCCATTATCATCTTCGAAAAAGAACGGCCCAATGAGCATTTTAGCACAAACGCCGCACCAAACAGTGACTTTTGCATCGTGAAGAGGTACCTCTTGAATCTCTTGTGGATTTTCAGTGGCATAAATACGGCAATTTTGTTTGTTTACCGTTCCGTTCAACTGAAAATGAGCTTCATCGCTCATTGAGTTGAGTTTTCACTATTGACTTGTTTTGTTGAATGTAAATTTCAACAATTTTAGAGCGTTCGCGTGGCGTGTACTGTTCCATTGTAAACATTTGCTTGGAATGACGCTTCAAACGCGGTATGTCATTAGTCGATTTGGCATCACTGCGGAAAGTTACAGTGTTGCCAGATGGGCGCTTCGAATATTGACAACCCTGTATATGTTAATATATTTAGAAGAGAACTCAAAAAAACTTTTTTTCAGGTATATTTATAAATAAAGCTGAGCTAAACCAAGCATGCATTTTTAAATTGTTTGTTGTGCCCGTTGCAGTAATAAGTTACGATACCATTTCATTAACCCTTGTTTCACAGGAACTTTTCAATACGTATTCTTACAATCAAACAATTTTGTGTGTATATTGTACAAATGTATATTGTACGAATACACTTTTTACATTACCTTATAAAAAAAAAAACAAAAATTCTATCTGAGCTGGGGTTGAACCATCTTGCAATCATACATTTCCTTATATCCGGCAATTGTTCAATAAACCAGGCTAAAAGATTTCGGTTGAAAATTTTTTTAAACTCAACTAATACTAAATAGTACGAAGCCATTAGAAATTACTACGAATGTAATGGAAGAAATTACGAACTTATTCGTACGAGAAATTGAGGAATGATATCCCTATTAGTCGAAGATCATTCTTCGGAGCAACAGAGGGCAATGGGCATTTATGCCAATAACGCATATGAACTTGGACGATAAGCAAATTTATGTTTTAAAGGAACTAGGTTAGGTTAGGTTAGGTCAAAGTGGCTGCCTCAATTAAGATACACTTACCCCAATGAGGCCCATTGTGGTACCATAGGGTTGATACCCATTCTCTATTTAAACCAGCTTGAGCTGTTCACAAAGCTTAGGATTCGGTATACCGACATTTTCGAGAGGTCTTTGAAAAAGCAGTTGTTTAAGTGAAGAAAACGTTTTTGATCCAGCGCTGGGCAAGTACAGAGAAAGTGTTCTGTAGATTTCTCCTCCTCCTCATCTCTACAGCTTCTGCAAATGTCGTTGTGGGGTATGTTTAATCTTTGAGCGTGCCTGCCAATGAGGCAGTGCCCAGTCCGGATCCCTATCATGGTGCTTATATGATCTCTACTGAGAGAAATGAGTTCTTTTGAACGCTTAAGATGGAGCTTAGGCCAGATTTGCCGTGTTATATTACACGTGCAACCTGCTGACCATCTGTTGTTGGTTTTGATGCAGGATAACTCATGTGTAAGGAGTTTACATGTGGTGAGAGGAATACTAAGGTTTGTCCTGTCTTAATATAGCTGCTTTGTAGTTCATGTACGAGCGAGTTCATCTGCTTTACAGTTACCTAGAAAATCCTTGTCCATGTCCAAGAATCCAGCATAGAATGATTTTGAGCTGCTCTGCCATCTCGTTTAGAGATCTGCGGCAGTTTAAAACTGTTTCAAATGTTATCTCAACAGTTCCTAAGGCTTTCAAAGCGGCTTGACTGCCAGAAAGTATGCAAATATCCATGGAAGATATTTCATTTACCTGAAGCCAAGTTAATGCTTCATGTATAGCAGCGATTTCAGTTTGAAATACACTGCAGTGGTCAGGGAGACTGAAGGCTAAATTAATGCTTAATGCTTATGAGTAGATGCCTCCACCTACTTTGCCATCTAGTTTTGATACATCAGTAAAGATCTCAATGACATTGTGAGGTGAACGGTTTTCTAGTTCCCACTCTTCTCGAGAGGGAATGGATACATCGAACTTCCTTTCAAAGGATAGTTTTTGTGTGATGTAGTCAATGGACCTAGGTAAGGGAGGGAGAAATTTTCTAATGCAAGAATGTCCTAGTGTACCTTCTTTCCACTGGGAGGTGGCTTCTAGGCGGATGGCTGTATTAGCGGCCATCTGTTTAGCTAGGATATCAATTGGTGTAAGATAGAGCATTGTTTCTTATGCGTCTGTCGGAGTGGTTGTTAGGGCTCCATGATGCACAGTTCCGCTGATCTTTGAACTTTACGGAGAAGGTTAAGGTGAGCGTGTTTTTCGAGTGCATGCCACCAGACAATAGCACCATATAGCAAGATTGGCCTTTCAAATGCTGTATATAGCCAGTGAGTAACACTTGGTTGTAAGCGTCATTTGCTACCTACCGCCTTTTTGCATGCGTATAGGGACAATATTCGCTTTTTGGCTCTCTCGAGCAGATTGGGCTTCCAGTTTAGTTTCCTATCTAGTATTAGGCCCAGGTATTTTGCTTGATCTGAGAAGCTAAATCTTGTGTTTCCCATTTTAGGAGGACTAATAAGAGGTACATTGTATTTTCTGGTGAAAATCACTTACTCAGTTTAATAGGATTAACGCTAAGCCCACAGCTGATATCCCAGTTGACTAGAGTATTTAGGCAGTTTTGCATAATGTCTCGAAGAGTAGATATATATTTTCCAGAGGTAACAATAGCAACGTCATCGGCATAAACTATCACCCTGCACTCCTCTTGTTCTAGTTTAACTAACAGTTCATTTACTGATAAATTCCAGAGTAGAGGCGATAGAGCCAATCCCTGAGGGGTTCCTCTTGGTGAAGATCTTAACGTGGATGCCGCTTCAAATTTTGCACTTATAATCCTGCCAACTAGCATTTGATTTATGAGTGCTATCAGTGCGGCATCCACCCTAAGCCTCGTCAGCGCACTGGTGATAGCTCTTGCCTCGGCGTTATTAAAGGCTCCTTTTATTTCAATGAAAGCTATCATTGTATATTCCTTCAGATGAAGGAATTTTTCAATGATGGAGATTATGGAGTGGAGAGCGGTTTCCACGGATTTGCCTTTGGTGTAATCATATTGAGCTATAGATAATGGCTTCTTTTCTATCATGGATCTCAAGTGAATGTAAATTAATCTCTCGAGGATTTTTAGAAGAAAAGATGAAAGACTAATTAGTCGAAGGTCTTTTGGGTTTACGTGTGAGCTTTTGCTTACCTTAGGTATAAAGATAACCTTCACATTACGCCATTGCTTGGGAATGTGGTTTAGGTCAAGGCAGCTTTGGTAGATCAACAAAAGCCGCTCGTTAATCATGCCATACGACTTTTGAATTTCTGTGGGAGCTATTCTATCTAGTCCTGGTGACTTAAATGGTTTGAAGCTACTGATTGCCCATTCAAGCTTTGTGTGTAAGAGTAGATCTGTTCACAGATGGTAATTGATATTCCTGAATTGGAGCGTTACATATCTCTGAACATCCTGGAAAGTGGGTTTCTACTTAAACATTCAGAGATTCCTCATTGCTGGCGGTCCAAGTACCATCTTCTTTTTCCATGAAGCTTGGATTGGAGGGAACCTTAGCTAGAATTTTCCTCAGCCTTGACGCCTCAGAGGTCTGATGGATATTTTCACAGAAGGTCCTCCAGGACTGCCTTTGTGCTTTTCGTAATTCATTCTTATATTCTTTGAGAGCTGTTTTATAAAGGGTGATTAAATTTTAAGGGCCGATGTTGATTTTGAATAAAACACAAACTATTTAGGAAATTATTGTCATTGCTTTTTATAATGATAATATTGGTATGGTTCTATTATGTATGGAACAAAATATCGGCCAAATGGCCTCCGTGACCTCGGCGGCACACTTCCATCCGATGGTCCAAATTTTTGATGACGCTGAGGCATAATTGAGGCTCTTTGCCGTTAATGTGCCGAATTATCTCGTCCTTTAGCTCTTGAGTTGTTGCTTGCTTATCCACGTACACCTTTTTTTCAAATAACCCCAAAGAAAGAAGTCCAACGTTGTCAAATCACATGATCTTGGCCAATTGACATCGCCACCACGTGAGATAACATGGCCATTGAATTTGTCACGCAAAAGAGCCATTGTTTCGTTAGCTGTGTGGCAAGTGGTACCGTCCTGTTAAAACCACATATCGTCCACATCCATATCTTCCAATTCGGGCCATGAAAAGTTCGTTATCATCTCACGATAGCGAACACCATTCACAGTAACTGCCTGACCGGCCTTATTTTGGAAAAATACGGCTCGATGATGCTGACAGCCTATAAACCGCACCAAACAGTCACTCTTTGTGGGTCTATTGGTTTTTCGACAATCACTCTTGGATTATCATTCGCCCAAATACGGCAATTCTGCTTATTGACGAATCCACTGAAATGAAAATGTGCCTCATCACTGAAGATGATTTTCCTCGAAAATTGATCAACCACTGTTTCCATTTCTTGCCACCATTCTGACCATTGACGAAGCTCGAAATGGTCAAGAGGCTTTAGTTCTTGAGTCAATTGCACCTTGTTAGCGAGTAAATGCAAGTCTTTATGCATAATGTTCATCAACGACGAGCGTGAGAGGTGCAATTGTTGTGCACGACAACGAGTTGAGGTGGAAGGCTCTTCAGCCACACTATCGCGAACAGCATCAATATTTTCTGCAGTACGAGCCTGCACTGGTGTTTTCACATCTCCTACAGACTCGGTTTTGCTCAAAGTTTCGCACGATTTTTCCGATTGTACGCACATTTGGACGATTAAATTGACCGAAAAAATCACGAAGTACACGATATGCATTTTGATTTGAACGTCCATTTTCATAATAAGCCTGAATAACTTTTACGCGTTGCTCGTATGGTTTCCATGGTTCAAATTGAATTAGTCTGAAATTGAGAAATGTCAAATGAAATGCAGAAAAACTTGACGTTTAGGTGTGGTTCACATTCAACATCGGCCCTGAAAATTTAACCACCCTTTAGTTTGAACACGTATCTGTGGATCTTGTGGCCTTTGCCCTATTGAAAAGTTTTCTGGTCTTTTTCCGGAAATCTTCTAGTCCCTTATTCCACCAAGGAGGTTTTTGCTTCCCCCTCAATATTTTTAGCAGACAAGCGGTATTTATAGCTTTATTTAGCGAGCTAGTGAGACTATCAACTTAGTTGTCTAAAGATTGTTTATTGGAAGGATGATTAGGTTGTTCATTTGAGAGATCTTAATGTATTTATATAAAGATCCCAATTGACTTGTTTAAGGTTGCGAAATTCGCATGATCTCGTGTCAAGGTTATCAATATCAAAGAGAATATATCTATGGTCTGAGAAGGAGTGTTCCTTAGAAAATCTCCAGTTTTTTACCCTATTAGATAAATGGTCAGAGGCAAGTAATCCTGCCTGTTACTTATAATGAAGGTGGTTTCATTACCTACATTACTTATATTAAGATTGGTTGTAAGGATAAAATGAAATAGAGACTCACCCCATTTGTTGGTGTCTGAGCTACCCCAGATCACGTGATGAGCATTTGCATCGCACCCGATAATTAGGCACTTTGCTTTTGATGCTGCCGTGGAGACCAAATTTTTAAAGACGTCTTCTGGAAGGACTTCGTGGTCTTGCGCGAGATATGCTGAGACGAGCCACAAGCTATTCTGGCCCATCTCGACGTTTATAGCAACTGTGTCTTTGTTACTGCAATTCGAGAGAGTAAATTCACTCAGGGTTTTCTTAATTAAAATACACGCTCTTGGTTTACCTTGTGATCTAGTATACACTAGCATGTATGTTGAAGTCCTGAGTCCGCACACCAGACCGCAGACTACCCACGGCTCCTGGATCAGGACGATGTCATCTCCATCCTTGCTGAGACGGAGAATCAGGCTGGCGGACGCAGCCTTGGAGTGGTGGAGGTTAATTTGTACTACTTTCAGCATTTGAGCTGTTAGTAGCTAAATCAACCTCCTCTACAGTTGCGTCAGACTCCTCGTCCGACTTAAGGAGGTTATCCTCCAAGGAGAATAGCCGTAATGTGCGTGCCAGTTCCATCACGGAGCTTACGCCCTCCGGTTCTAGTGCAGGGGGCTGGTTTGAGGAGATGGGGCGTCTTTAATTGGTTTGGAAGCCTGCTATTCCTCCAACAACGCCTCATCTTTTTTGTAGACCCTCAGTTCTATGGATGAAAAACCATAGTCCATAACGAAACCTTTTGATGACAAGAAGGCCAGGGACTCCTGATTGATAACGAATGTTACTAACCTGAAGTCCCCCTTCGACTCATCAACCCGTGTCACCTTCCAGTTAGGCCATGATTTCCCAACCTTATAGTCTCAAGGATTATTTGAGGGTCAGAGTGTTCGGTAGGGACCCGGGAATGCGCTCTTGGTCTGTTAGGGATTAAATCCCTATCAATGACCGTGAGATCCGCGCCCGGCCATACCTCACCACTGTCGCGACAAGAAGGGCCTCTGCCGGGAAACTCCTTCATAATCGAGTTTGCCCACTACCTTCCTCCATTTTTCAGGCGAGATGCTGCCATCTGGATTGCTTCTGTCTATCACCGCAATGGTAATTTGTCCAGCCACGATTTCGCTGAAAAGCTTTGGAGCGGCTGTGCTACCACAAATTTTCTTAGCGCCCGGCATAGAGACCTCTTCTAGAGATCGCTGACGCTTTGTTGGCACCGGTTTGGGTTTTGGAGAAGCTTGGGACTCCTCCAACATGCCTACCGCCCACTTCCCGACCGATTTCTGATCCTCGGTGCGCTGGTTTTCGGGAATACGCACAATGCGATCCCTTACCCTTGGCGCTGCTCTCCGAGAAACTCTCCTCGAACGGGATCAGGTCCACATTCAGGGAACGACAGATCCCCGTGTGCAGCACCCATCCAACCCGAGATTTGGCTCAGAGTCTGTCAGTAGAGTGGTCGAAAATAGAGAGGAGAAAAGATATCGACCGCGCCCTAACCCCAATGCAGCGGTAAAACCACAGTTACTCTCTGAGGCGGCCAGGTATCAGAGAGGCTACGTAAGAGACGACTTTATTGCATGGGCCTCCAGCCTAGCAAATACTCAGCACGAGTCGCATTACACCTTGATTCAGCCCACACCCCTACCAATGGAAAGGATTCTTGCCAGGCCATACGAGACTATTGAAGAGTCAGAATACAGTAGGAATTAAGAACACTGTAGCGGTTATTTCCAGCCGGCACCCACTTGAAGGGTTAGGTAGAGGATTTTCGCCAGCCATTCATTATTTAAAGTAACTAAACACAAGAAGAAAACAAAGAAAAATAAATTTACAAAACTAAATGTTTTCCCAAAAGTCGGCTTAAAAAAATCATTTTCCTGTCATAAATATGATCCAATTTGGATAATTCTTGCAGCATTTAAATTTGAGAAAATTACAGCGGTCTAGGCAAGGGCAAAGCTTCTAATTCGAAAGCGAAAAAAAATTTAGAAAATTCTAAATGAAGTAGGCTAATTTTAGATCAAGCACTAATTTTTTAAAAAAATCTGAGGGCAAATTCTTGTTAAGAAAACGCTTCTACATTAGAATATCTTATGGTCAAAAGTTTTTTTATGACTAAAATTTATATAGGAAACTCGATTTGATACATTTATTTTATACTTCTTCAAATTCACGTTTTTTAACGGGCGTCCACCCATTTTGAGAATTTTCTGAAGTTTTTTGCGTCACGTGCTTATATTACGTCGAGGATTTAGAATCAAGCCTTGCAGGGAGGTTCCTTAATATGTTTAGAAAATGAATGGCGCCTAAAACCCATCTATGCATGTACCTCTTTATATATTTATTAATAAGTTTTGAATGAAGAAAAAAGTAAATTATTTAAATAATTCATAAAATAGGTATGTTTTCAAACTCGATTTTAGTAACTTGCATACTGCTAGAACTGATACATGTTGAAAAAAGAAATAAGTCAGTTGATGTTCATGCGGGGAACATTTCAAGTATAGCGACAACTCTTATTCTTAATTTTTGCGGATTGAATAGATTGTTACCTCCTAAATCCAAATCTGATAAATTTCAGGCCGCTTGCAATTAGTTTATGAGTTATAGGACTCCCAAACTGGACAAAATTATCTTTATCTTGCTGGTTTTATTCATTTAAAAAAAAACAAATATTGGGAAATTTTTGTATTCTTATTTGAAAAGAGGGAAACCTCGGGGCTAAATAGTAATTAATTCGATTTTATTTAAGACTAAAGGAGACATCACATTATTTAATTTACTAAATTACTAAGAATATTTCTTGGCGAAAAAAATTTTTTTAATTTACATGAAAAAAAATTAAATTTGAAAATGTTTCAGGATTTTTACGAGAAAGATTTTTACCCCTCTGTGAAAAATATATAATTTACAAGCGTGTGTCAACCGGTGTATCATGATAACAAAATTAGTACCAAAAATCTCAGAAAATATAATTATATAGGTTACATTTTCTTAATGTGCATTCTATTCTACTTTATGCCTTTAACCCCCCCTAGAAAAAATTCTGCGGACGCCCTGTGCTATTTTATAATATAGGGCCGAAACCGAAACTGGTTATTAATATGAAAATTTAAGTTTTTATAAATGATTTTTTTTTATTAAAAGGAAACAAAGGTACTACTAGTAAAAAAAGTATTATTTGGATATTGAAGTTTATAATAATTAATTGAAGTTTACTATAATAATAAATGAGATCATTTTTCGTTTTATTTTTTATAACTAGACTGCGGATTTGTATGCAATTGTATATGTGTTGCATATTCTGCATATTGCATACATTCTGCACATGGTATATATCTTGAATACGCTTCATATATAGCATTTTTCAATTAAATAAAACCTTTTTCCAATTGAATGAATCCTATTACCAATTGAATGAAACCTTTTTCAAAATCGATGAAACCTTTTACCAATTGAATGAAACTTTTTCAAAACCAATGAAACCATTTTCTAATTGAATGAAACTTTTTTCAAAACTAATGAAACCATTTTTCAATTCAATGAAACTTTTTTCTTTCAATTTAAACTTTTATCAATTTTATTCAAACTTTTTTTAAATTATATTAAACTTAAGCAAACATTTTAAAAATTATGGCTTTTATTAAGAAAAAAATTACTTAATTGGGCAATTCACAGTTTATGCTAGTAAGGGCTTAATGTGCTAATTCTGAGATGTGCTATTTTGCCTGTTAATTTTTTGTTTTTCATGTAAACACAAGTGAAACCGGTGTGTTAAATGTAGAGTGTTATTGTGTTATTTCATGAACAGTTGTATTAAATGAATCAAAAAAGAGTTGGCGGGAATATTAAATTGAATTGTTTAACTTTCAATAGAATCCAAAACATTTGAGCTGTATATGAAAGACTCCAGCGCTGTTTTGAAACTAAGAATTAATACTTTCGATGCTCACAGATGTCAAAAATTAGTACATTTCAATATTAGTACATTAAAATATTACAACGAACTGTGAAGTGCCCAAATGATTTAATGAAGATTTTGACGTTCTATAGCTCGCGGAATTTGCAGAATCATGTCCATTATGTAGTTTGTGCAGTCGTTCCGTGAAATTTTCACGCTTGTATTAATAACGTCAACGATGCTGTTCTCTGTGAGTAAGGTTGCGGACAGAGGGAACGCCGATTCACACAGGCAGGCAGACAGGCGCAGGCGCAGGCAGATACAATATAAATAACTTTTGTCTCGCTTGTTCACATAGTTTGCCTGCGCCTGTCTGCCTGCCGCATTGGCGTTCACTCTGTTTGCAACCTAAGTCAGATAATATTGCACGAGCGTGCCATTTTAATTTAGAAAACACTTTTTCTATGGGGTTTAACATAGGTGCGAATGGCGGCAAAACTTAAAAAAACATGCGCTTTGTAACACAATGCCTTCCGTCTCTCATGACTTGTGTATCCGAGGATTGTTCATAATCAAGGTATATTAAACCAGGTACTATTAGACGTGACTGTGCTGCCGACTTTTAGGAGTCTTATGTCAAAACCAAGTAATGTAAGCCTACACAAAGATATAAGGGTATTTTTTTAATTTAGCTTCAACTTTTCTTAAATATTTTTTCCTAAGTTAGCATTTTTTTGGTGTTTTAAATATTGAATTTCTCTTATTGTTGTGCCCTTACTTAATTGAAAAAAATATTTTAAATAATATAAGCATATAAATTGCCACAGAATTTTATATTTGCATATATTTTCTTCCAAACAATTCCAAAATCTTGAAAATAAATGTAAATTTGTTGCGCCATTAAAAAATAAAATGCTCCTATTTTGTTTTTAGTGCAGAAACCACATTAGTTATTGTCATTTCTTTTGTTTGACATTATACTCCCATGACTGACAGTTTATTTATAGTACCTGGATTAATATACCTTGTCCATAATGAAGAAAAAACTAAGCAGACGTTCATCGCTACTGACTTTTTCAGTAAGCTCTCTCAGGAATTCTTGGAAACGATACGCATTAACTGTCACTGGTTGTAGACAAACTGAATGTGTCGAACATTTTTCGATAATTTAAGGGATTGCTGTTTTCGCTATAGCCGGAGCACCCGAAGCAGAGTGGGAAAGTATTCAAAAGTAAAATCAGACATGAAAGCTATTTTAATAAAATTGTATGAAGGGGGAAAAAGGATCGACGAAGCTGTTTTTTTATCTCTCAATAAATAACATATAATTTTTAAAATATTTCTTTAAGTTTAATATAATTTAAAAAAAGTTTAAATTGTTTAAATTGAAAGAAAAAAAGTTTCATTCAATTGAAAAATGGTTTCATTGGTTTTGAAAAAAGTTTCATTCAATTGAAAAATGGTTGCATTGGTTTTGAAAAAAATTTCATTTAATTGGTAAAAGGTTTCATCGATTTTAAAAAAGGTTTCATTTAATTGGTAGAAGGTTTCATTCAATTGGTAAAAGGTTCTATTTAAATGAAAAATGCTATGTCTTGCATACGTTGCATACAACTTGCATGCGTTGCATATTTCTTGCATACGTTGCATACAACTTGCATACGCTGCATAAAACTTGCATACAATTTGCATACAACTTGCATACAACTTGCACTTGTTGCATATATCGTGTCGATAAGCAATAATCGCTTAAGTCGACTTAAAACAGAACTGAGTTATATATGACGCTATGCTCTACGCATAAAACAATATGAACACACAAAATCTGGAGCTTCTTGAATTACCTAAGCAAAAACTATGCATGCAAAGAATTACGGGATGAAAATATATAACAATAGGGATATATAACAATGAATACGCCAATTAACTTCATTGCTGAAATTTCAAAAATCGGAAATTTTCGAAGCGATCATTTCTAATGTCTCGTTTTTTTTTTCGCATGCATCTGTCAGGCTTTAAATCGATATTGCTTCATTTCGTTGGTAGGCTTGTTACCAAAACAAATAATTATGTTAAAAAAGCTCTGCTTTCTGCTTTTTAATAGAAAAATAATGCCAAAAAAGTAGCAAAACTAAACTATATGATCGGCTACAATAGAATTAATGCTAATTTTGTTCGCATTAATAAAAAATTCGCATACATTTCATCAGCTTTTAGGAGGGATTTGATAGAATGTTATTCTTCTTCTTATCGAAATTATCATATTCACAACGACTCACACTCTTAAAAAAATTTGCTTATAGTTACTGAACACATCTTTTCTTGGGAAATTCCCGACGACTATTTTTCATCAACTCAACAGGTGATTAAATTTAAGCAAACTTCGGAAAACCAAAACAACAACAATTACACTACAGTTTTCGTAAATTTCAGCATTCCGAAAATTTCAGCAGAGAAGTGAATACCCTTAATATATGTGAATGATATCGTTTAACTTAAATAAGAAAACTCAATGGCACACATGTGTCCCGTCACTCTTGAAAGGGTTAAGCTGTTATTACTTATCGGCTGAAATAAATTGCATACAACTTTTGCTATAGTTTATCCACTTGTTCACAAAGATGCCGTTTTTAATTGCATCCAAATTAAGATTTTATAAGCAGTTTTTGATTATTTTGTTTTGTAATACTGTTGTCATTCTATTTTGAAATATTTTTTTTTCACAATGAGAATAAAAAAAAATTATAAGAAAAAAAGAACGGGATAAAATATAAAAAATTTTATATATGAAATTATTCGTCTATAGAACATAATTTTTTAATTTTGTCACCGAAAGATCCGCCACTAATTAATATCACAATTTAACAAAGGTACTTTTTTTAAATAATATTTGCTATTGTTTTTGCTCTCAATTGTTAATGTGTGTAATCAGGCGCGTACCCAGAAAAAAATTTCGGGGGTTTTTTAATTTTTTTTAGTCTTATTCCAAGTTTTTTTTTTATATAATAATAATATGTATTATTTTTTGGGCTAGTGCATTCAAAATTTATTCCGTGGTCACTTCCACATCCCTGTGAACATTTAGAAGAGCTAACGCATTGAGCCTTTTTTCTCCAGTTTTACTTCTCATGCAAGATTTGAGTCTTTGAAGAGACGAAAACGAGGGTGGCTTGAAGCGACTGAAACCGGCAACGTTGCACCAATCTTCAG
This sequence comes from Dichetophora obliterata, assembly GCA_963920525.1. Classification (NCBI taxonomy): domain Eukaryota; kingdom Metazoa; phylum Arthropoda; class Insecta; order Diptera; family Sciomyzidae; genus Dichetophora; species Dichetophora obliterata. The sequence continues at coordinate 144,123,247 of OY986439.1, forward strand.
GAATCGGCTTATTGATGCATATATTACGTATGGATATATAAACGTTACAGGTCGATTTGTCTGATTCAAGCAGTGCCTGCAAATATAGGGTACAAAATTTTGATCAAAATCAATTTATCCACTGGAAAAATCATCACGTTTTTAAATTCAACTCAATGCCTTTGTTCAACTCAAATGTTTCAAGCAATTTTTTTAACCATTTTTTAATAATATGTTATAAAAAATTTGCATTAAACATATATCGTCAATTCAACTCAATTCAATTTATTGAGACTTTTTTTCAGTAATATTTTTGGATAGATAACTTAGGACTATGCGTGTGTTGTTCTAAGGTGGTGTAGAAGTAAAAGCAACTTGCTTGAGTATAGAAGAAGATGTATATGATTGTGTTTTTTTCCCATAGGATGAATATTATGCTTTCTACCGACTTTAGGTATAAACGAGGAGACGTGTTGTCTCTGGTGATATACTTACAAGCTAAACTTAAAACCTAAAATAATTAAAACTATAATTAAAATTATAATCAGTTGATAAATGTTTTTAAGAATGAGATTAACTTTTGAGATTTAGTTGGAATATGATATGAGTATTTTACATTAATTTATGTACAGCATAATATTACTTAAAGTTATGTATGAGTGAAAGTAGAAAATTTTATGTAGTTTAGCCCCTGTGTGTACCAGGAGTAGATTTATTATAAAATTCTGGTAGAAGTGGAGTATCGAAGTCAAGATCAGTTTCAATGTGTTGGCTTAGGATACCAATTGGGGAGAGATAGTTAGTAGAAGACCAATTAAGCTGTTTTTGGACACCGAAAATATCTTTCAATAAATCGTTCTCATGGAAAGGAAGTCTATTTATAAACTTTTTTGTAGCGAAAGAGTATAGCGACATAATGGATTAACCATGGCTTTCCTGTAGATAAAATTATTCGAGAAAAAATTTAACAAAGTGTGGCGTTTATAGTTTTTACTTAAGAAATACTTTGCTTCTTATTTTTGTTTAATTTGAATTTCAAAAAATATATTTTCTTCATTAAATTTTACATTATTCATAGTTTTCACTTTGTTCAATAAAAATTTTCTTTGGAAAGATTAATAAATTAATTCTATAATATTAAAATAAATAATTATATGTTTTATTATTTTTGAAACTTTATTGGTGACCCAAGACAATTAAACACATATGTCTCTTGCACATTCGCCACCACGTTCTGCACGGACTGCAGAAGAATTAGAAAACTGGCAAGACAATGTTCCACCAATTTCTTTGCCACGTCACACAGAACCACTATATGGAGACTCAGCGCACATCGGAGCCGTAGGCGTTTGCAAAATTCCTCCTTTTTGTAAAGCCAACCCACAATTGTGGTTTACGCAGGTGGAAACAACTTTTAGAGTACAACGGATTACTCGCGGCAAAACAAAATTTGATCATATTCTTTGCAATTTGGATTCTGAGACGTTGGAATTCGTTAGTGATTTAATAATCTCGCCACCATCAGAAGGCTGCAGATACGAAGCTTTGAAAAGAAAACTAATTGCGGTATTTGCAGAGTCAACGGAAAAAAAATTGCGTCGGCTTCTAACGGGACACGCCATAGGAGATCAAAAACTATCGCATTTTTTACAATTTATGCGAAATTCTGGATCTGGTCAGGTGTCTGTCTTAAAAACGTTATTTTTGGAACAATTGCCGGAAAACGCTTGAGCCATTTTAGTGGGCAATAAAGGCACTCTCGACGACAGAGCAAGCCGACAAAATACTTGAACAACTCTCTCCATCAATCTCTGAGGTTTCCAACTCCTCATTTAACACCATTCTAGACTCGAGAAACGTTTTGAAAATTTTCGTGCTAGATCTCCAACTCGGGATAGTTCGCAAAACAATTATCGAAATAACAGTCGTAAATTATCAAGAAGCCGTAAAATTAACAAAGAATGGTGTTGGTACCATAATAATTTTAAGGAAAAAGCCTTAAAATGTATTTTTCCTTGCACGTTTTCAAAAAAATAAACTGTTTTTCGGAACTTGCGGCATCCGGAAATTTGTCAATTAATTCTTGCCGCCTTTTGTAGGGTACTTGGACCTTTAAGATCTGATAAAAATATTTTATTTATTTTCTTAAACCTAAGTTAACTCTGTGATGCAAAGGCTAAGCATCGCCATCTAGTTGTCAAGTTTATTATCTTCGCTATTAACCGCTGTATCGGAAATTCATATAAATTTGGCTATCTTTCTTCAAATTTTTTTTCCAATTGCCGGAAATTGCTTTACTCTTAACGAATATGCAGCTTTCCGACTAATAGCATGTGTAATGTTTCGATCTTTTTTATCCAGCAGCCGCCGAATAAAGTTATAATCTAGTGGAATTGGAAAAAATATTTAAATTTGTTAAAGTATCAATTTTTTTAAATAGACCTAGTGAACCTCTATACAACCCTAAACAAGTAAGTTTTGTTTTCTTGATATTAATAATATTCAAAAGAATAAACTTAAAATTATAAATTGTTTAAATAGTTTTGATATTTTTTTTTCATTTTAAAAGATTTTCTGTATATTTTATATTGTAGAGAAAATATACCTAACTGCCTCTCTGAAACTATTTTCACTGGATTGATATCTTTCCCTAAAATTGTTTCAATATTTTTACGCAAAATAGAGAAATATATTTTTTATGGCGTCAAAACCGAAAGGGGTAAATTTGAATAAATTCCTTAAATATTCATTTCAATTCTAATAACATTCTCTAAAATAGATTGACGCCTAATTAATATAATTACAATGCCAATAACGTTTTTATCATTTAAGAAACAAATGACAAAGAAATGGCAAACCTAAAGAAAAACTGAGAAAGTTTGTCATTCTCTTCTCCATCATCATCATCGTGGCATAAGTTGCCGCTAGAGAAGTCCCACAAACAAAACATGGTAATATGGGCTCATCAAATTCATCAAAGTCTTCAATCGTCAGTCAACACCGAATCGCCATAATCGCTCGGGTTCCGAAATAATTTTATTAATATAAGAAAAATACATAGTTAGTGCTTTCGTGCTTGCAAAAGTTTAGCACGAATGTAAAAGTTTACATTATCAATTGAAAACGGGCTAAAATAGTGGTAATTAAGTTTAACATAATAAGTAAAAGGTATAAAAAGTATATCAAAAGAAAAGCAAAGACAACGGTACAGGCGCGAAAAAAAATTATTTGCTTATATAAAAACAATATAAAGTATATAAAAAAAAACATGCAAAACCAGAAAAAAAAACACACATAAGTATACATACATTAGAGTAAAGTACACCAAGCTCGACAACAGCTTAACCCCGTTGTAATAGCTAGTGCAACAACCAGCTAGTCTTGAGAGAAAGAAAAAAAAATGTAAAAAAAATTATGGTGAAATAAGCTTTTGCATTTCAATAACAAAAGTTAAAAAAAAATTATAGTCATTAAAAGACGAAAAATGGGAAAAGTAGCTAAGAAAGTTTTGTAGTTATGATAGTAAATTAAAAAAAAAACAAAAAAAAAGTAGAAAAAATTACACTAAAACAAAGATATTAAAAATCTAAATATTCCAAATTAAGTGTTAAAGGTTAAAGTTAAAAGTGAAATCTAAAGGTTAAGTGTAAAAGAATAAAATTTAATCACGGCCATTAGAATTTTAAAGAAGCCTGCTGTTAACATCGTGGCTAAGACAAATGTTAATATTGGCTTAATGTGCAGCGATAAATTTTAATTTTTAACTCAATCATGTTAATTAACATAAAACAACGCGGAGAAGAAAAAAAACCTTAGTATTGGTAATTAGCAGAGAGAATATATAAACGAGAGAAGTCATCGAAACATTAACAGAACGTTAACATAAATCCAACGATCCGATTATTAATACGGTTCGAACAATTGGTTACCAGCGTGCGCTGCCAGCAACACAAACTCTGCCAGCAGAAGAAAAAAAATTGAATTTTATGAATGAATTGGAAACAAATTAATAAACACTATTTGTACTGCTACTTATTGGTATGTTTGTGTGTTTATGCAGAATTTGTTTTGTTCTTTACTTGACGTTGTTGTTATGCTCTATTTTATGCTTTTGATCGTGTTTCCGATATTTTTCTTGTTTGGCTGAGCTAAAATAAAAGAAATTGGCCAATTTGTGCTGTTTCTTAACTAAGCCAAATATGAAACAAGAGAATGTCGTTACGGCTTAACAAATTATTTCAATGCGCGATATAGCGAATATATATTTTATTTATCTATATTTATGTTATATATTTTATCTTTCAATGTATATATTTTAATATTTTATCTATATATGTATATTTTATCCATGTTTTGTAAAATTCTAATTTATCTACAATCTTCTGGCCATGCATTTGTATGAAAAATTAAATTTTTTCGAAAATTAAAATTATGACGCTTACAATAAAAACCAGCATGTATTCATATGAGTTTGATAGGAGTGCGCTAAATTACCGCGAGTTGATCTTTTTGTTGTAAATTGAAAAACATATGAAAATTTTTGGACTTTTTATATATTTCTCTATTTTTTGCACATAAAGCCTTATTATGTGCATAAAACTGGTATGCACTTCGTTTGTTATTGAATTGTCCCAAAAGATGAGCTATACAACATAAAAATCGGAAAAAAATTATCAGAGTTTTGATATTTTAATTTTTGAAATAATTTAATTTTTTTCTTTTTTAGTAAAAAAAATCTTAAAAATTCAAATTTGAAAAAATTGCAATAAATTTCTATTGAAATGTTTTCTGAAACAGCATTTAATAAAAATACAAACAAATTATGTGATTACGTTCAATAACTTAGTCGTAATTAAATTTCTTACTTGAAGGGTAACATTTTGTAAATTTTGAGTTGGAGTACTTTTACAAAACATTTCAAAAATTTAAAAATGCAAAATTTAAAAAATTCACGCTTGACTAAAGCATAGTCTTATGCTATTTCAGGCAAAAAATTACAAAAACAAAAATTCAAATAAAAAAGTTATAGCTGTTGAAACTGGATTTTTTTTCAAAAATCTCGATGTGCCATTTTTTGGCATTTCAAACACAAAAAAATTCATAAAAAATTGATATAAATATGTTTCTTATTGAAAATGGCTTCAACAATATAAAAATAAATTTTCTGATTTTACTTAGAAGAAATTTTTGAGTTCCAGGGCTGCCAACATATCAAACCCTGGTTTAAGGGTAAAAAATATTAACAATACCCCAAAAATCAAACAATTTTATTTTATATTTGTGTGTCTATGCAGAATTTGTTTTATTCTTTACTTGACGTCGTTGTTATGCTCTATTTTATGCTTTTGGTCGTGTTTCAAATTCTTCTTGTTTGGATACGCAGAGCTGAAATGAAAAAATGTGCGATTTGTGCTGTTTATTAAAAATTATTTTGAGCTTAGTTTAGCTTAGCCATTGAAATGGTTAAAGAACAAAAAATATTAAAAATAAAATACTGAACAGTTTAAGGTATAACTATATGTAACACTTTTTTTTTTTTGGACACCGTCTTCATGATTTTTTTTTAAGACTTATTGATTTTGGAAAAGACTTTTTAAAATAAAATTTATAGTGTTAATTATTTTTAAAGTAATCATTAAGCTGATCCACGTGTTTTATTTTTTATTGGAGAGTTTTGTTCGGATATTATTACAAATATTACCCGCTTATGAAAAGCACCGTTCTGATTCTATGCTAGATGTAGAAATAGTTATACGATAATCGTAAGCAATTTGTTAGTTTCGATCACGATTGCCTTCACCACAAAAAAAAATGTATTTCCTAAGTCGAATATCTGACCATATTGAAATACTTAGCTTACTTCCCGATGTTGCAATTTTTCTATGACTTTGCAAAGTCTTTGCACCAGTGATTCACATTCATCGTTCTAACAACCCTTTTGAATTTATGACTCAAATAAGTGTAATGGCCTTACCAATAGTCATTTTAAGGTCGACTCTAAATTGAGTGTATGTGTAGTGTATATTTATCCTAAAAGTAAAACAAAAATACACAGAAAAAATGGAGCGATTACGTTGAAGAACCTAGCCGCTATACAATTTTAACAAAAAGTGAAATTTCACAAAATTATCAAGTTTTGGTATTTATAAAAAAACATTCCCTAATATCCTAATGCTCATGTATTGCTAGCCTTAAGTTTGGTTTCTGACAATTTATAGAAACACAGCCTTATTCAATAGATTTCCTTTAACAAACGTTCAACGCTTGTTTAGTTACGTTCTGTTCAAGGCTTTACGCATCCTCTACGCAACCTTTCTAAAATTGTTATTCATAACCATTTTTTTATTCATTGCTTAATTTTGTAGGGTTTGTGTCTAAACTTTCGAAACTCTTTTACAAAAACGAATAATTCTTGTACATTTGCTAATCTGATACTGAAAAAGTCTAAAAAGGTAGCACATGGGGCAGGTCTATGATGTAAATATCATATACATCAACCTTAATCGGAAAGACGACAAAAAAATTTAGGTTAAATTTACGCAGCCTTTAAACGCAAATTTCGGCGTTTAAGTTACGCAGATCTTACACAAGTCCGAAAAGCATTTATGAATAACGATGTGTTTTTTAAAGCTGGTTTAAAGTTATGCAGCCTTTAAAATAAGATTATGAATAATGCTGACAGTGTTTATATATTGAAAATTTTAAAAGTGCACAAATGTTAAAAATTCATCTTACGAGCTTCTGAATAGGAGCCGACAGACAATATAGTTTTTGATGCATTATATTTTATAAACAAACTACCTTAGTCCATGCATAATGATAAACTGACTCACTGTAGTTTCTAATAGACTTAAGGAATTTATTTGCAGAGTAGATTTCTCACATTTTCCTGCTATAGTTTCTCATATTGTCCAAACGGAAGCTTTGATAAATAAGAAAGTGACCATTCACGAATAGTTTTAACTTTTATTCGAACATAACATCATTCTCGTTTTATTGCGATAAAAAATTATATGCCAGAAACTAAACTGCAAAAATTATTTCTATATATATATATATATAGTTACATAACTAATTTCTCTCTTGGATCGGTGTTGTTATAGAGTTGCAATCTTTTTGGTTCAATCTTCTAAGCAAAGCAAAATTTATTTGAAGCTCCTGGAAGATATCATTAACAAAGTATATCATTGAGAGCAGTGTAAAAATTGAACTATAATTAAACTATAAACTATAATAATTTTTAAGCTTAATAATTTCTAAATAAGTAATATACAGGCATGTTCTGCATTCCACTTCCGAGTGGAAGTCAAGTTAAATCGTAATTTAATTCGATGCATGGTGTTCTATATATCACTTTTTTCGTTTTGTATCTTTTTTAATTAATTAATATAATTTATTATACTAACGAAAAAAGTGATATTTCGACCACCAAATATCGAATTTAACTATGATTTATTTTCACTTCCCCTCGGAAGTGGGATGCAGAACATGCCTGATATTCTTTAAGTTTTTGATTTTATTGCAATCTCTAGCTACAGGATGCCTGATTAAATTTTAATCACATAAATTTTTCCTATCAGAATAATATAAGCAATTAGTCGACCATTCAGAACTGCAAAACTTTCCATTGCATTGTCCCGATGATGCTAAAGCAATGAATTTCTTAAGCTTTTCCTCAAAATAACAATAATAATAAAAAAAACCAGGGGTATATAATATTTACAAATTTTGCTTAAGTCAGCAAAATGCGGTATTTTTCATTAGGAACATTAATAAATATATGTTGATATCATATTATGAAATGCCCACAAATGAATATATAAAAAATTAATACAAATGCCAAAATGTATACATGCATAAACAAAACAAAAAAAAAACGATTTTAAAATGTTTAATTAATAAGATTGATTATATTAAAGTTTTCTAAAAAAGATTTACTGTTGAAAATGTTATCAATCTTAATATACATAATTATGCAATACATATTTCAATTATAAATGTTATTTTTAAAAAAACAACAAAGTAAAATGGAAGAAATAAAAAATTGGATGTCAGATAATTCAATATTTTTCAATATGAATATTATATATATGTACATATATGTGGATATCATTTTGTAAAATGCTACAAACAAATTAATAAAAAACAATTAAAATGCCCAAATATATATATACATAAGCACAAAACTACCATTATAAAATATTTAATTTATAAGATGAATTAAATTAAATTTTTCTAAAAATATTTCCCGTTTAAGATGTTATCAATTTAATATATACATATTATAATGTAGTATTTATAAAATGTATGTAATAAAAAAATAAACCAAAGAAATTAAATTTTTCATTGAAAACAAAATGCATATTAAAAAAGTTTTAAGATAATTTTAATAGGTAAGTAGATAAATATAATATAAATATATTTAATATATAACAACAAATATGTGGTGGGTTTTTTGCCTTTTTTGCTTAAAATTGAAAATTGACTTAGAAAAACATAAATATATAGTAGGTAATATACCTACTATATTAATTATAGTTAATTTTTGTAATTAAGTATGATCTATTCTTTGATTTTACATTATTTTAATTTACAGATATATAAATAGAATATAGAAGTAAATATAGAGTATATAGAATTTATATACCTATAAAATAAAATATTTTTCATATTGAATTAATTTGTTTAGCCAAAACGGCACTCACTTATTTCATATTTGGGAAAGTAAAGAAACAGCACAAATCGCAAATTTATTTCATTTCAGCTCTGCGTATTCAAACAAGAAGAATTTGAAACACGATCAAAAGCATAAAATAGAGCATAACAACGACGTCAAGTAAAGAACAAAACAAATTCTGCATAGACACACAAACATAAAATAAAATTGGTAGGTTTTTGGGGTAGTTCTAATATTTTTTACCTAAAATCCAGGGTCTGATATGTTAGTAGCCCTGGAACTCCAAAATTTCTTCTAACTAAAATCAGAAAATTTATTTTTATATTGTTGAAGCCATTTTCACTAAGAAACATATTTATATCAATTTTTTATGAATTTTTTTGTGTTCGAAATGCCAAAAACTTTGAGCATTTTTGAAAAAAAACAGTGAGTTTCAACAGCTATAACTTTTTTATTTGAATTTTCGTTTTTGTAATTTTTTGCCTGAAATAGCATAAGACTATGCTTTAGCCAACCGTGAATTTTTTTAAATTTTACATTTTTAAATTTTTGAAATTTTTTTGTAAGAGTACTATAACTTAAAATTTACAAAATGTTACACTTCAATTAAAAAATTTAATTACGTCCAAGTTATTGAACGTAATCACATAATTTGTTTGTATTTTTATTAAATGATGTTTCAGAAAACATTTCAATAGCAATTTATTGAAATTTTTTCAAATATGAATTTTTAAGTTTTTTTTTCACTAAATAAGAAAAAATTAAATTATTTCAAAAATTAAAATATCAAAACTCTGTTAATTTTTATCCGATTTTTATGCTATATAGCTCATCTTTAGGGACAATTCAAATCCAAACGAAATGCATACCAGTTTTATGCACAAAATAAGGCTTTATGTGCAAAAAATAGAGAAATATATAAAAAGTCCAAAAATTTTTATATGTTTTTCAATTTACAACGAAAAGATCAACTCGCGGTAATATAGCGCACTCCTATCGAACTCATATGAATACATGCTGGTTTTTATTGCAAACGTCACGTTTTTAAAAAGTCATAATTTTTATTTTGAAAAATTTTAATTTTTCATACAAATGCATGGATAAATTAGAATTTTACAAAACATGGATAAAATGTATAAAGGTAAAATATTAAAATATATATGTATGTACATAGAGAGATAAAATATATAACATAAGTATCGATAAATAAAATAAATATTCGCTATTTCGCTTAAATTATTATTTGAAATAATTTGTTGAGCCATAACGACATTCACTTGTTTCATAATTGGCTAGTTAAGAAACAGAACAAATTGGCCAATTTCTTTGATTTCAACTCAGACAAACAAGAAAAATATCTGAAACACGATCAAAAGCATAAATAAGCAAGGAACAAAAGAAATTCCGCATAAACACACAAACATACCAATAAGTAGCAGTACAAATAGTGTTTTTTCGTTGTTGCTTGTCTCGCATTTGGTGGTGGTTTTTTCTCTGCTGGCAGAGTCTGTGTTGCTGGCAGCGCACGTTTGCAACCAATTGTTCGAACCGTATTTATATTCGGATTGTTGGATTTATGTTAACGTTCTGTTAATGTTTCTATGACATCTCTCGTTTATATATTCTCTCTGTAATTAGATTATAGCACCTTCTCTTTTAGATCATCGGCTCTCTCGCAACATAATGGCCGCATTCTAGCCGAAAAAGTGCTCAAGAACTGTTCCACAACTTTCGGGCTGAATGGTATGCTCTCACAGAACATGTTCCTTGAGATGTCACAATTTATATAGCGAAAATATTTTATGCTACTTCGCTACTTGAGCACTTTTTCGGCTAGAATGCGGCCAATGCTGAAAGTACTTTCATCGTGGGAGCAGCGCAGCCAAAGTGAGTTAAAATAAAATCTGCAGATATAGAAGAGTGAAAAAAAACTTCTCTTTAAGATGTTCTATACAATTATGAATTGCCATTATGTAGGTTATCTTTTCCTGTATTTCGCTCTTTTTGGTGTTAAACATATGCCCATGTAATATTAGAGTTGAATTTAAAAACTTTTATTTCAATTAAATGTTTGTTTTTTTTTATTCGCTATATAAGGCATATGTCAAGCTACAATTAATTAATGAAAGCGCGATTTGAAGTAAATGTATTCTTTAAATTGAAAATAAAATATTTAATTTTTGTCTGGCAACATGTTGCTCTTATGTTGACAGGTTAGGTGCGTGATTATTGTTCAATACCTATACAAACTAGGCACATAAAGGAACAGCTGATATGTGATGCAAAGTTTATTGACCTATGTGTAAATTTATTTGATTCAGGCATTTCGTATTATTATAAAAATTTTTTAGTTGTAACATAAAGCAGAATTATTACTAAATTTCGATACTTAAATAATTATAAATTCATAACTAATATGTTAGTTTTAGTATTGCGGCAAAAGTATTTCTTTTGTAATAAGCAACAAGTTTTAAATGTATATGCTTTAGTTTACGTTCGGTTAAGATGCTGAAGATAATATATTGAATTAATGATTTATATTTTTTTTGTCTACGAACCAAACGAGAGTTATAATTATTTTTTTTTTCATTTTATCCATCAAAGCGCATTTATGCAAATAACTATAAATTTTATTATAAAAAAATAAAACTGTAATACAATGAATATCTAAATACTATCTTTTGATTTCTAGCGAAAAGTGATTGCGTTGTGATAATTTAGTAGGGATCTTAATAACTATTCGTGATTTGTTTATCTAGTTCGGTAACGAAATATTAAGATCACGGTTGGGAGGGCATTTGTTGCATACACATCTTTGTGCAGCCGTCAAACTTCCTAATAGGTTATGGTGTCAGATATAAGCTAATTCCGGTTCAACATGTCTGTCCGTACAAACTTCATTTCCGTTCATTTATAGATTTGGTTTCTCTTCTCTTTTGGTAAATTTAAAGTCAATTTCTACGCACGCAAGTTTTAAGATAATTTGCTTTTGTAGCAACGAAAATATTGAGTGATTGGGTGCAAGAACTCCATCCCTACAAGCCGACGATCCCTAGCCGGATATAACGCGTGCCTCCGCTTCCTCTCATTCAAACCAAACTCGATTTTTAGAATTTTTTTTGTGTGACCGTTGCATGCTACACTTTTTATTAAAGATCGCCAATCTAAAAATATTTTTTTAATCGACACCGGTGCAGATTAGGGTTGCCAGACGGGCTGGAATTGGCTGGATTTTCCAGATTTCTTATGTCAAGTCCAGCTACAAGTTATTCAATAATTTTTCCAGCTAAATATACATTTTTGAATAATATAAAATAGAAAAAACTTTCTTTTTTGTTAATTATCTATTCCATTCTCATTAAGGTGATAGTTGAGTGCGAATTGATTATTACCTGCACTTAATTCACCCAAAGGGAGAAAATAATAGTACGCACTATTTCCATATTGCCCCATCTCTGATTTGTGTGATCAACACTGATAGTTTGACATTTGTTAACAGCTGACCGATAGCAAAAATTTCACATTGCAAGCACAAAGTTTCTTCGAAAAATGTAAGACATTGTTCATTTTTTTGGCTTTAAGAATACGAATACATTCCTTATTTAATAAACATGGAGAACCATGAGGAAGCTGGACCGTCCAAAAAAAGAAAGTTTACAAGCTTTTCCGATAGATGGATAACGGCAGAAGATTACTCAAAGTGGCTAAGAAAGAAGGATGACTATACTGGGTTTTGTAAACTTTTCCAAATCGAAATATGTGTGAAATACGAAGGAAGTCGGTCATTAAACAAACACATGAATACAAAGAAGCATACCAAAATGGAATTTTCTGCTAAATTTTCTCATAGCATTTCAAACTACGTTGTTCCAAAGGAATCGCAAGATGAGGTAAACATTTCCAGAGCTGAATTGATGTCCGTTTATCACAACGTAGTGCATGGGTTAAGTTATAACAGCTTGGATTGCCAAATTAAATTAAGTTCTGTCATATACAGCGATAGTAAAATTGCAAATAAAACTACTTGTGGTCGTACTAAAGCAGCAGCTATAACAAGAAATGTGCTGGCCCCATATGCACAAGAAAAAGTTGTAAAAGCCCTCAAAGAGAATTGGTTTTTTTCCGTAAGCAGTGACGCATCAAATATTGGAAATGTTAAGACATATCCATATTCGGTTCAATATTATGATGTTGAAAGCGGAATAACTAAAAAAATTTTGGATTTCTATGAAGACAGCAAAGAATCTTCAAAAGATATATTTTACCACGTTATGAGAATAACGAAAATTAACAACCTTAGCGTCGAGCAAATAGTTGCATATAGTGCTGACAACGCATCTGTGAACTACGGCATACATAATTCTGTGTTTCAAAAACTTCAAACCGTTAACCATCAAATCATCAAAGCGAATTGCAATTGCCACGTTATAAATAATTGTGTGAGGTATGCTCTTAATTCATTATCTGTAGACATAGAAACCATTGTCATAAAAACATTCAACGAATTTAGTTCCTCGGCCATGAAAACGGAGAAATTAAAACAATGTTTTGACTTTGCGGATATAGAATATAAAAATCTACTTTGACATGTACCTACAAGATGGCTTTCACTTTTGCCAGCGGTCGACCGTTTGGTGCTTTGTTGGCCTGCAGTAAAACGGTATTTTTTACAGAAAGGACCACAAAATTGTCGAAAAGCGCTCTGGGAATTTGTTTCATATAGTGTATCAGATGATGAACTAATTAACGAAGATGAGGAATGTTTCGTAGAAGGTGTTTCGGAAGCTTACTTATACTTCATTTATAATGTTATGCATGTATTCAATTCAACAATATTAACTCTAGAAAGTGACTCATGTTCAATTTTGGAATTACACGACATAATGAATAATCTTAGAAGCAACTTGCAAAGCCGACTAACTGACTCTTTTTATGGAAGCAAAGTGTGTTCAATTTTTAAACAAATATCTTCTGATGAAAGAGAGAAGTTCAAGTCAGAAGTAGATTTATTTTTAGTAACATCTATTAATTACTTAAATCAACGATATAATTTTGAAGACAGCTCGATTTTTAACCAAATTTCTGTTTTAAATCCAAAAAAATCACTTGTTTCATGGGATACACTATCCAATTTGCCAAAGCTTTTAAATATTTTTCACGCAATTGATAACAACAAATTATATTTAGATTATTGTTGTCTTCGGAAAAATTTTGATCAATTGCCAAAAGATATACCTCTTGATAAGATATGGGCAAGATTTTTCAAAAACATGTCACAAATGTAATCTTGAGAATTTATATAAAATAATTGCATTTGTACTTTCAATACCAGTCAGTAATTGTTATTGTGAAAGAGCCTTCAGTGTATTAAATAATTTATATTCCAAGGATTTTTGATATCAACTGAAGGAACAGAACTATCCAAATCTGTTTCTAAAAATACAAAATATTTATGGCAAAATAAATAAATATTTTGTAAATTATTCAATGAATTTTTGTCGAAAGACTGAATTAAATATTGTTTTGTTTTTGTTTTGTTATGTTTTGTTAATTTAATATTTTAAGTAAATGTACAAATACCAATATTCTATTTATTTGTATGAAAAGACTTAATAAAAATGTTTTTTTATATTTCGTTAATTTAAATTAATGTTTTAAATAAATCCACAAATAAAATTATTTTACTTATTTGAATGAAAAGACTGAATTATAAATTTGCTGTTGTTGTTTTTTTAACTTTATTCAATAATTTTAAATAAATGCATTTTTAACCGAATTTATTCCTCATTTTTGAGAATTTACTTAATCCAGATTTTTCCAGCTAACTTTATCAAAAGTCCAGATGAAAGGCAATTTGAATCTGGCAACCCTAGTGCAGATGTATCAGTATTACCGAAACGCATGTACGTTTGTATCTTTAATATTTAAACTGAAATTAAGCAAAATGAAATTCAAAGATACGTTTTTCTTTTTTTGATTCAAATTTTCGAACTGACTTTTTATTAAATTATTTTTCTGACTTAAAATAATTTTTTGTATTTTATTTTTTATTTATAAACAAGTAGTTTGTGACAAGTGTTTGCCACAATACTGATTTTTTATTAAATTATTTTTCTGACTTAAAATAATTTTTTGTATTTTATTTTTTATTTATAAACAAGTAGTTTGTGACAAGTGTTTGCCTCACGTTTATTCTAAACCTCTTCAATTCGCAACAGAAGACGCTAGTGTGCCTGTAAATCTCTTTGCTGCGAATGGTACACAGATTCAAACATTTGGAACAGTTGTTTTAGAACTCGATCTTGTATTGCGCCTAAGACTTAAATGGAGATTTGTGGTGGTTGATGTTGCCAAAGCAATAATTGGGTAGGATTTCTTAATTAATTTTCATTTGCTTCCTGACCTTAAAAACAAACATCTTGTTGATGGAAAAACACTCATCAGTTTAAAAGTTAAAGTAACGCAAGAACCCTCTCTCGGGATTTCTATGGTTTTAAAGAATGATTCCCCATTCACTGAGCTTTTGTTAGAATTTCCAGAAATTTATAGAGTGTCTTATATTCTTCAGAGATTGCCAAAACACATTATATATCATCACATTGAGACAAGCGGACCGTCATGTCATGCCAAATGCAGACGTTTAGATGTCGATAAACTAAGTGCCACTTAAAAATATTTCGAGTACATGCTAGAAGTTGGCATTATTCGGCCATCTAAGTCCCAATGGTCCAGCGCACTACACATGGTACTAAAAAAGAATGGCGAATGGCGTTGCTGTGGTGACTATCGCGCGTTGAACAAACTCACAATACCAGATCGATAAAACATACCATTTGTTACAGACTGTAATCAGCATCTCGGTGGTTGCACTATTTTTTCAACTTTGGATCTAGTTAGAGCATATCATCAGGTTGATGTCTTTCCCGATGATGTTGAAAAAGCAGCTGTCATAACACCTTTCGGCCTATATCAATACGTAAAAATACCATTTGGGCTACGAAATGCTGCACAGAGCTTTCAGCTATTAATGGACACAATTTTGCGTGGATTGGATTTCGTATTTTGCTATCTCGATGATGTGTTAGTAGCTTCTAAAAATCTGGATGAACATCTACACCATCTTCGACTTGTGTTTCAACGTTTCAAGGACCACGGCATAATTTTAAGTCAAGCTAAATGTGTTTTAGGTCAAAGCGAAATAATTTTCCTCGGTTTTCAAATAAACAAATATGGATTGTTACCTATGGACGAAAAAGTAGACAAAATTAAAATCTCTCCTAAGCCTGGTACAATTTAAGAGATAAGACAATTTTTAGCGATGACGAACTTTTATCGTAGATTTATTCCTAATGCCGCTCAAATTCAGGTTTTTTTAAATGCTTATCTTAAAGGTGTTACTAAAAAAGATAAACGTCCAGTTATTTAGACAAAAGAAGCAGAGGAAGCTTTCGAAAAAAGCAAATTTCAATTGGCTAAAGCAACATTGCTTGCTCATCCTGTAACAGCTGTACAGCTTGCATTAAAAGTCGATGCTTCCAGTTTTGCAATAGGAGGAGTTGTTGAACAGTGCATCAATAATACTTGGCAGCCCTTAGTTTTTTTTTTAAAAAAAAATTTTTTTGTCCTGCCGATACAAATTACAGTACATATGATCGAGAGTTGCTGGCGGCGTATCAGTCAATACGAAATTTTCGCTATATATTGGAAGATCGCCAATTCATTCTTTTCTCGGATCACAAGCCTCTCTGTTTTGCGTTTAATCAAAAATTAGAAAAAGCCAGTCCTCGTCAATGGAGACATCTAGATTATATAGGACAATTTACAACAGACATCCGCCACATTTCTGGCCATGATAATGTAGTTGCCGATGCACTTTCCAGAATCAATACAATTGATTCAATTGACTATTATCAACTTGCTTTGGCGCAAAAAAATGGCAAAGCCTTACAACAAATGCTTTCAGAAGCAAATTCGGATCTCAAATTAAAACAAATCCAGCTTCCTATCAGTTTAGACCTGATTTATTGTGACACTTCTCAGGCACAAGTTAGACCTGTTATTCCTATAGAGTTTCGCAAATCAATTTTTAATGCACTACACGATCTGTCGCATTCTTGTTCAAAAGCCACTCGAAAACTGATATCAAAACGTTTTGTTTGGCATTTTATGAATCGTGACATCAGCAAATGGGCCAAAAACTGTCAACAATTTCCATCTTCAAAGATAACTCTTCATACGAAATCCACTTTTGGTACTTTTTTAAACCCGACACGAAGATTCGCTGATATTAACATGGACATCGTTGGACCGTTACCTCAGTCTGAAGGATTTCGATACATTCTCACAATCGTCGATCGTTTTACACGTTGGCCAGAAGCGATTCCTTTAGAAGATATTACTTCTTCAACTGTTTGCGACAAATTCTTTTCTGTTTGGGTTTCACGATTTGGATGTCCTGATAACATTATACGGACCGTGGTAGACAATTTACTTCCTCACATTTTCACGAATTGGGCAAATATCTGGGAACACAAGTAAAACATACTACTTCATATCATCCACAAGCAAATGGAATTGTAGAAGAACGATTCCATCACACACTCAAAGCAGCAATATCTTGCCACAAATGTGAACAATGGACTAAAGTTCTTCCCATAGTTTTGCTTGGACTCCGGACTTCGCTCAAAGAAGACATTGGCGTATCTTCAGCTGAAATGGTTTACGGAGAATCATTGCTCTTGCCAGGTGATTTCATGCGACCGAGTCTATCAACACAAACTACATTTGATGTATTAAGTAAACTTCGGCAAATTATTGCTGATTTAAAACCTGTAGAAGCGTCAAATCATACAAGTCAATCGCCATTTATCAGCAAAGATTTGGGTACATGCTCACACGTTTGGATAAAACATGAAATGCCATCTAAGCCACTGCATCCAAAATATTCTGGACCGATTAAAACCAGCGTTTATAGAAAATATGAATCTTCAATAAGCGAGTTTAAATCAATCAATAGCTGACAGTTCAACTCGAAAGCCTATCGTGCGTTTCGCACTACAAGGGGGATAATGTGGCGTTTATAGTTTTTACTTAAAAAATACTTTGCTTCTTATTTTTGTTTAATTTGATTTTCAAAAAATATATCTTCTTCATTGATTTTGACATTATTCATAGTTTTCCCTTTGTTCAATAAAAATTTTCTTTGGAAAGATTAATAAATTAATTCTATAATATTAAAATAAAAAATTATATGTTTTATTATTTTGAAACTATAAAAGGATTCAAAATTCTTATTGACACAACGTCTTAGCACACTTCGTTCCAATATTTCCAATTCTTTGGCTACCGTAGGCGAGATGGAAAACCAGTAGATAAGCTATGAGGATTCTAATCCAAAAACGCGTGTATTTTCTTATGGGCCTCCAAATTCACAAAATTGTGAGGTGCAGCGCAGTCGGCGTCGTACGATCGGTCAAGTTGGCCGATAGTAGGGTGGCTGAAGCGTGTTGTTGTTGTTGCAAATTGGAGATAAGCATGCAATATGGGTGGATGGACAGCCAGCTAACTAGATGGAACAAAAAGTGTGTGTAACCCTTTCTCTCCCTCTCGCCCCCTTTATTTATCACTCTATCCCCCTCTCTTTATATCGATCATTCCGTTTCACTGCTTACTTGTTTGCCCCTTATAAGCGGACCCAAAACAGCAAGTTTAAGATAAGGAAACAGTAAAGAAGTAAAATATTTGTTATTTTTCCCATGCTTAATTAATATAATATGTTTATGAATTTAAGTCGCTACAAATTTCAAGTTAAAGATGATAAGTCCAAGCTTCGTAGTAAGCGTAATAAGCGCGCCAAAAACCACAGGTTCAAGATAAGGCAGCAAGGTAGTTGTTAAGCATTTTAATAAATTTAATATGAGTTGGTTGACTAATGTAAAGACAAAGTATGAAAGCAGCAAAGGCGGCTGCGACGGCTGCGGGGGTTAATGATAAATTAAGCTAGAGAGTGAAAGCGTCATCATAAGCATGACCATACTCAACTGTGCCGTTATAAATAATGCAAAACGAGTTGATTTATATATAAATCATTATTTAAGTTAAGTTTGAGAATATTATCGGAAAGAAAATATTTTTTCGTCTTGCATTCAATTTTTTCAGAGCGTAAGGAGACGGTGTGCTCAACAGTTGATGTGAATTTTTCTATATGAAAATCTATATCAGAATTTTGAAGATTGACATTGTTTGGAGGCATGTTATCGGAGAGAGAAGCTTCTAAATCTCTGTTAAAATTCGTCCAATTTGTGTTTTTGAATGAGGAAGCAAAACGAGGGCTTTTTATACTAAAATTAATGTTATTAAGATCAATTTTTAGGCGTATTGGAAAGTGATCAGAGAAGCAAAGTTCCAGGAAGTGATCAAGAAAGGAACTAGAAGAAGGAAAAGAGGGTCTGCTATCGGAAATTCGTTAAAGTCTAACGTGCGATTTTACAACCAACTAAGGAGACATTTACCGTTTAAGTTTTCAAAATAATCGCCCCAGTCCGGGTTTCTGGCGTTGAAGTCCCCACCAATAATCGTACCTTCAAAATTTTTCGAGTAA
This sequence comes from Dichetophora obliterata, assembly GCA_963920525.1. NCBI lineage: Eukaryota > Metazoa > Arthropoda > Insecta > Diptera > Sciomyzidae > Dichetophora > Dichetophora obliterata. The sequence goes on from OY986439.1 coordinate 144,142,503, forward strand.
TTGAGAATTTCATTCAGACTTGAATACAAAAGTGCGGATGGAAAATTACATGGAATGTAGATGGAACCCAAAAGAAAAAATTTAGAAGAACCGGTTAGTTTTAATTTTATAAAGCAATGTGGAAAAAAAACTCCTTGAATAATGATGTGGGAATAGGTGAAGTTGCTTTTTAAAACAATAGCCACCCCTGTAGAAGAATTATCGTATATGAAGTCAAAATTTTCTATGAATACTTTAGGATTTCGTAAGTGACATTCTTGTATGAAGCCAATATCTATTTTGTGCGTTTGAAGTAATTTTAATAGATCAATTTTTCAACTCGTATCGATCAGCTCTTACATTAAAAGTGAGTAAATTAGTGTCTTTACAGACCATAAAATTTTTTTATTTGTGTTAACAATTCCATAAATTGGGATTTCGCCCGATCAATAGGTAAATTTTTATATTTATTCATAAAATTTTGAATTTGTTGTTCTAAAGATAACGGCTCGGGGATTAAGAAATATTTAGAAAGTTTGAGAAACTCATCAATTATTGGTGGATTGAAGTTTGGTTGAATTGTGGGATGATTAGAAAAGGTTTGGTTGCCCTGCGATTTGAAAAGAAGGATTTTAATGGATAAATGAAGTCTGTTTCAGTGACGGCTTTGATAGTGTTAAAATTTGCGGCGCTTTTTAATTCAGCTGCATCTTTCAGTTTTTTGATTTTGAAAGAAATGATTTTTTGATAGACTTCACAGCCTTTCCAGTTCGCGGGGTGACCAGACTTTTTGCAATTGTTGCAGAAAGGGATTGGATTTTCTACTTCGTTCTGAGGGCATTCCCCAGGTTCATGTCTGTCCCTTCACTTTATACAGACAAATTGTCTGTTGCAATTTTTTGAGATATGCCCCCAATGTTGACATCGTTTAAATTACATTTCTTTGTTCTTATTTTTCGGCGCCTCCCAGGTGACGCCTGACTCAGTAGGTACCGTATGTGACTGATGTCATTAAGTTTTTTTCCCGGTTGAAGAGAAATGAGGAAAAGACCCGTATCAGTATTGTTTTTTATTGAGAATTGAGTTGAAAGTTTTGTGACTCAGTTCACTGTATCAGGGACAATCTCATCAAGAGCATTTTTTATTTCTGATAAATCGGTTGAGTAGAAAATGTCCGTAATACTAATGTTATTTGTCTTAAGATTTTTGGAGTGAAAGAGTAAGAGTCGATAGTATTTTCGCAAAGGAAAGCCATCATTTCTGTGTAAGCTGTAAAATCTTCTAATAAGAGCTTGCTTTTAGATTTGTTTATGTTTTTGATTTTAAAAGAGATTTTTGGTTCCAAATTTTTTTTTTTTTTTTAGACTGAACCAACGCTCAGGGGATGCCCCCTATAAATGCATTGTGTTGATTCGGAAGATGGGTGATATTTAGTTGGAGGGTGGATAGATGGAGTAGTGTCGGTGAAGATTTGTCTTGAATTTGCACAGCTCAAAACTGCCGGGAAAAACGCTCGCAGGGAGACTATTCCACAACTTTACCGCGCGACTAAAGAACGAATTATCGCGGTAATGCGAGGTTATATTAGGCATCGATGCAATGGTAAAGGGGATGGCATGGACAGCTGCCCGAGTGGACCTGGGAAACACACGAGCTGGTGGCGTCAGGTCATGTATCTCCCTTGAACACTTCCCATGGTAATACCTATACAGAAGGCTTAGGCAACCTACATTGAGAGAGGATGAAATACTTTCATCTCCTAAGTTGAGAGAGGATGAAATACTTTCATCTCCTATCAAATATATCGCAAGACGTTGAATTCGGTCCAGAAGCTCCAAATAAGATCTTGAAGCCCCTGCCCAAGTGTGCGAAATTATTAAGTTTGTTTATCAAGTTTTTTATATTTAGATTGTGAAGAAAAATGGAAGGATATGTTGACTTTTTTGAAGATCCCACTGCTACTAGTGGGATTATTAGGAGCTATATTAGAATTTAATAAATTATCATTATTTTTATAAGTATTTGTATAATTGTTAGGAATTTTAATATTGTTGTCATTGTCTAGGTTGCCTAAAATGGCAAATCTATTTGAATTATTATTACTTTTAAGGTGATTATTACTAAGAAGCTTACTTTTAGATTGCTTTTTATCAAATTCTCTTGTTCTTTTCATACCACTGTTTCGGAGATTTTTTGCTGCAATATGCGTATTTGGCAAAGATGAAGACTCGAATTCCATGATGTTGTCTCTTGATGTGTTCAGAGCATCTTGATGATCGGCAATTGATTGTGTTTTAGTTCCAGTGTTTGATTGATGAGTGTGTGAGACTCCAGTCGGAAGTTGTAAGTCTTCTAGACTTTGTGGAGAATAATTGGATGATGCAGTATTCAAAGGAACATAAATAACAGGATTAGTTGTATGATTGGATGCAGAATCTGGGTCTTTATTATTGGTGTTCAGTGAAAAATTCGAAGCGATGGAACCAGAGGAGCAAATGAATCCATCGTCATTGTTAACAGTGTATTGAGTCTCCTAAAGAAAGAGGTTGGTAGAAGATCCGAGGTTGGCATCAAATTTCAGTTTTTTGTCAGAAGGCTTCTCAGCTTTCTGCTCAGGCTCATTTTGCATGGAATTTGACTCCATGCGGTTGAGCGTATATGGCCTAATGGTCCTTATGGTGCAGCAGATGTGGCAAGGTTTTTATAAAACAGCGATCAGGAATAGATGGGCAGCAATCAACAATAAGCAGCAGCAATCAACAAAAAGCAGCAGTTAATTAAAGTTAATTAAAGTTTGAATATTGAATTCAAACAAAGAAAATTTTTTTTTAAAATTCCTGACTGCTTGAAAAAATTTGATTTTGTTTTTGTGCATATTTCGCATGTTCGCCCATTTCGCATTGAAGTGTAATATCAGTGGCAGTGACCATCTCCGATTTGGCTCAAATTTTGTGCTTAGATTAGTTTAGTGTTTAGAAAACCAAATCAGGAATTTGAGGTTTTGAGATTTCTTTCGCGGACCCATAGCCATGTGAATGCCAAAATAGGATCTATTTTGAGACAACTTAGCTAAGCCAATTTAAATGTGGTTTTCATAAATACGGTATCATTGGAAATTTTATTTTGAGGGAAAAATATTAAACTTTTTAAAAAATTGCGGTTACACGACCCATTATTAATTTCAAAGTTTAATACCATTCCAGCAACAGGCGCTATAATTTTTTTTATTTTTATTTTTTCATTTTTTTGTTAACGTTCCATTTTAAAACATTTTTAAAGAATTCAACTAGCGTTGATATTCCTGTAAACAGACAAAACAAAGAAACTTAAACTTTTTTTTACGTAAATAAAAAAAAAAATTTTTCAAAGTACATTTTTTTAAAGTGCAAGTTGTCCTTTTTAGCGGGTGTCAAAATATATTGGTCCCCATTTATCAGAAAAAAAAATTAAAGTCCATATTAATAAGATTACAACCTCAACTAGTATTATAAGGCTAGGTTACAATTTTCCCCCGCTGACGGGATCGAAAGCGTTGAAAATTGCAGCTTTTTTTTAAAAGTTGTGCCAAATTTTTTCTATTGGGCCAAACTTAATAATTCTTGTAAGGGTTGTAGCAACAAGTATCCTTATTAAAATGCACTTTGATTTTTTTTCGATAAATCGGCACCAAAATATCTTTACTACGGCTAAAAAGGACTGCATTTTAATGCCACCTATCAAGAAGGAGATGCAATTAAAAACAAACAAAAAATTCATTTTGGAATATTTTTTTATATTAACTGCATTTTTTCCAACATCCAAATCCGATTTCCATGCAAACAAAATCCTGCTATAGATGTAGATTTTGTGAACTTGTAGTTTGAACCAACCCAGCCAGGTGGCGTATGGTTGTTAAGTGGTCAGAAAAAGTACAAAGAAAAAAGAAAAAATACGTAAGCAAATGTTAACAAATGACAGCTGACTGGCTGACTAACTGGTAGTTTTCAAAACAATTGAGAAACATATTTAGCTTCTCAAAAATCGGTAAGTATTACTGCAAAGATAGTGCGACTTAAATTGTAAAAAAATAATTTATTTCAGTTTCAACAATTAAAGTTATTTCTATATTTTAGAACGTGTTGCCTTCATCGACAATCCCAAGGAAGCTAAGCCAGTTGAAACACACTTGCAGGCAGTAACATGATGCAGTAAAAATGCCCACATCAGCAACACCAACAAAAACAACAGATTCAGCTACTGCCGAAGCCACTGCCCAATATGTTAGCGCAGAAAATTTTGCTTTCTGTTTATATATGGATGACGAAAACTTTGAGTTTGTTGGAAACGATTCGGAATCATCGAAAACCAACTATAAGAAGGATGTTAAAAGCACAAGGAAAAAACATTGGCTGCGTTCATAAAACACAAAATTTACTCAACTGTTGAGTATGGCTCAGTTCCAAAATGCATTTTTACAATGCATCAGTGTGTTTTATTTTGAATTGGTGCTAAGTTTAAATACGAAAACTGCGCAACTCTGTTAATATTCTTAAAAATAGTATAATTGCGCAGTTTTGGTTAATAATCTTCGAACCAATTCAAAATTAAATATACTGATGCATTGTAAAATTGCATTTTGGATCTTAGCCTATGTGCTTGCTGAACACGACTGATCAGTTTCTGATTAGCTCAACACGTGACTGTTTTGGCCGCGAATTATTTTTCGGACACATTTACTCAACGTGTTCCGCTACAATTTAGCAAAAAGTTGAGTAAATTTTCTGCTTTCTGAACGCAGCCAGTATCTAAGAGAACAATTAAAAATATTGAAAACATACTCAGAAAAAAAGTTAAAATTGGCTGAAAATCGGAAGAACGAAAAATTCAGAGGCATAGTGAAAGAATGCAATTGGAAATACAATAAATGGATTTTTCTTAAAAAAAACTTTTAGATAAGCAAAACAAGTGAATATCTTTCTTTACTTCTTTGGTATTGTCTGCCAATTTTATTTTTTTCTGAGTGGGTTTTCAATATTTTTAATTTTTGTCTTAGATACTCTTTCTAACTCATGATTAAAACATCCTTTTAATCGTTGGATTTCGATGATTCGAATTCGTCCATTTCACTAATTCAAATTTTTGTTCATATAATTGTGCACAAGATGTTATATTGCAGTGTTAAATAAAATAAAAATACGATAAAACTTTTACTTATTTGTATTTTAAGTAACTATGGATTTTATTAATGCATATTTGAATATTTTTTCTAGATTTTAACAAACTCATCTTAAAGTTATATGTAGTACACCACAATTACAAATATAAATAGTTTTAAATATTTAGATAAAATTTAGCATTTCAATATTTAGAAATGTTTATTTATTTACACCGTTCTTTTGTTTCCCTTGCATTCAAAATGCTTAATATCCACGGATTTTTGTTTTGTTTATTTTTCATTTTTGCCTGTTATAATTAGTCTTCTTTGTACTTCATTTTACCTTTAGCAAAAATGGCCTTTTTTCTTTTATTTTTATGTGCATTTGGTGCTAAAAAAGCTAAAAGTGAAACAATTTAAGGGCAGCTCTCTAGTCGTTTAGAAGTTATAGGGTCCAACATTTTAAAAATTAGCCTAAAGGGCGAACCATCAAGTGTGCATAATACGTAAAATATGATATCTTCAAAAGTAATGAACGGATTTTTAAGATAGATGGCTCGTTAAAAAAGGTAACAGCACAATCTTTTTTAAACCCGTAAAATAAAAATTTGTTGGAAAATTACAAGTTTTTCAGGCTAACTTTTAGAACTCTGAACCCCTATTACTCTTAACCAGATGAGAGCAGCCATTAATTTTTTCAGATTTGGAATAAGAAGCCCTAAATACATACATATGTTCCAAGTACAAAAAAAATTCATGTTTGCTAAAAGTAAAATATGCCTTAAATTCTGTGTTAAAATATAGCAGCCTACTTTGGAGCTGCACTTAAAGCTCATGTAGCCGCGAGAAGTTGAACGACAACGTACGCATAAACACGAATCCAGGATTAATAAATCATGGCAACTACAGCAATGCCCACAGCAGTGGGAACGACGTCTGGAGTCTCGGAGCTCTTGCAGTCACGAGCCTCAGCGAAGACGGTCGAGTCGCTATTTGAGCGGAAAGCTTCGACTTGCATATCATGCATGTTAACGGTGTCAACAACCTTCTTTTAGTTTTCTTCCAAGAAGGTAGTTTTGGTGAGTTAGGTTGTAGGTAACATTGATGGGGATGTTTTGTAATGCTTTAGATATTTATGTCCATTTTCACCAAGATACAACTGAAATTCAATGCTGCTTTTGAACTACACCTTGAGGACAGCATTTAAAAAATATAATAGTTAGCTTGTAGGCAAATTCTTGTAATAAATAAATACTTACATATCGTATTGTTTTTGTGTTATTTGCATGTTTTCCTTTTTTTTAAATTTGCAGCAAACTAAATTTGAAACCAAACATGACTTTTTCTTATTAGACATAATTTATGAGAACATATGTTTTTTGTTGACATTCTCATGCTTGCATTTAACGCCATCTAGTTGTCAAATACTTTTCATGAGCAGCAAATCAAAATCCAAATCTAGATTTGGATGTTGGAAAAACACAGCTATTATTTACACTGAGAATAAATATATAACAGGCCTTTATAAATAAACAAATATATATTTAATATAAATTTAACGCATTTGCGTTTCTACAAAACAAAATTTAAAATGACCATATTAAATTTTCAACTAAAAACTCATTTAGTTTTTTTATAATTTTCTCTTATCATTTCTATACAATAACGAAAAATATGTCACTACCCGAGTTTGAATTGGAAAACTATGTGCAGTAGAATATTTCACAATAATTGCCATACAATTGAGACCAAGCTTAGAAAAACCCTGATTTTACATTTGATTGTGTGAAAATATTTTTGAATTGGTTTTAAAAATAATAAACATTAGATGAAATAAAAACTAATTTATTACTTTAATGTTTAAAATATTTAAATATTTTAAGCCGCAACAAACCCAAACTTCATCGAATGAAGTTAAAAAATGGTATTCGGGAGTTCCGGGGGTCGCTAATTACGAATATGACGTCGAAAAATCGAAAAAATTAAAAAAATGGAATCGAAAAAATGGCGGTTTAATTTTATTGTTTTTAATTTAAGAACGATATTTTAAAATTATATTTTAAAAGATTTGTTTTCAATACTAAAGTTTTTGTTTTAAAATTTTTTTAATGTTTTTAAAATGTAAATGTTTACTATAGAAGTAGATTTAAAAACATTGTTTTGAAAAAACTTTTGTTTTTAATTGAACTGTACAAACATTTGAGTTTAAGCTTAAAAAATTTTTTCAAGCTCTCTTTTAAAAGCATTCTTTTAATATGAACGCAGTTCCATGAAATTTTAACACATATTCCCTCAGTGTACTTAAACAAAATTAAAAGTCTATATATTATAGTCTTTTCACAATAAATCGTCGTTGCGCGTGCAATAACGCGTATCCGCCGTACGTTTTTATATACTCATGCTCGGTATTGCACGCCCAACGACGAAATGTTTAAAATTAAGTCGTTTTATTTTTTTTTTTAATGTGAAATTTCATCTAAAGGTCTTTTTCGTGACCATAAAAACACAACGGCTGCCATGTTGTGCTGAGTGTCTCTCTCGAAGCTCATTAAAATTCTTTCATTTCGGGGGGTTCTAACCCCCAAAACCTTCTTCTGCGTACGCGCCTGTGTGTAATTATTTAAAATCATTCACTCTCTTGTTGTTTATCTGTGACCTGCGGGTTAAGTCCATGATTCAATTATTGTAGGTTGTCCATTCGTTTGACAACACCCGTAAATTTGTAAAAAAAATATATTCTCTCTCAAATATAAATGACAACCAGGGTTTTGTGGTCTTCTATGAAAAAGTTATGTTTCAGGGCTTTGTTGTGTATTTTTTTTAAAAAAAGTAGTTATTCAATATTTTGCTGTTAGCAGGAAAAAAATTGTGTGCGTTGCGTTTATAATAATTATTGCTCTGATAATTATTATTGAAAATTGTTTTTAAATTTTGTTGAGAGTCGTTTTTTTTTCGATTGAAATATAAATCGCTACTATTAAGTTGTAATTGTTAAAATAACGTGCGGTATTTGCAAAAGTGTATTTTGGTGATAAATTTCGAAAATATAATGTGCCAGTGGATCCAATTAGCCGTCAGCGGTGTGAATAGATTTGCACAACAAAATATTGAAATTAGTTTTTTAAAAACTCACTTAAATTTTCTATCAAAACAAACAAGCAGTACAAGGACGTAGTAGAAAAAGCAGCAGTGAAATGTATCCTTAAGGCGAATTTACACGATTCACTATCATTGTTCACTTTGAATGAATCATCTGATTTGAAAAATGTAAATTGAGTTTCATCTTTAAAATGAAGATGATTGTCATCCACATTGAACAGTGAAAGAAGTAGAAGGTCTTCCTACTTTTGATAAAAGTGATAGCAAATCGAACTGATGTGTCATTCGTACTGAAACACAATTGAAAGGTGTTAATATAACTTCAAGCGGAAAGTTTATATTTTTTATTTAATTGCTGAACGGTTTTTATTTTTTTAATTTTTTCAAACGTCAATAAAATATATTTTGACATTCAATACAGAATCATCCATCAAATTTTAAACTTACACTTTGCATAATGTAAATTAAAACTTGATTCACTGTCATTGTTCAACGTTCACTATCATCGTTTTGAGTGAATTGTGTAAATTCGCCTTTAGGTATTTAGTACTGCGAAAAAGTATGATATTCCTGCAACTGAATACTTTCATGGCATTAAAAAATTACTCTTTTGCTCTCCTCTTCAATTTTACGGGTGTATATCTTCATTCTTGTGAGTAAACGTCAAATGAATGGACAACCTTTAGTAATTGAATCATGGTTCAGTCTATATTTCTAAAAAAATTAATTGAAATTATTACACACACTCTTAAAAAACACACGAGTAAAGATAAAAATAATGCAACTGTTGTTAGATATTAAAAAAAGAACTTAAAATGGTTTTGATTGCAATAAAAACAGAAATTTAAGACTTTTTCAATTTGACAGTTTTTTGCATATACTTACTTTGCATATTGTTTGCATATTGCTTGCATATAACTTGCATATAATTTGCATATAAAAAAAACTTAGGTAAACTCTATACCATATAGGAATAGATAGGTAAGAACTCATAAAACACTTATTTTGAGAAAAAACAATTTCGGCATAAAAATTCGCAGTCTATTTATGACACACTTCCTTACACACTTAAAATAGTAAGCACCTACAATGTACATTTTTTTAGAACTACGAAACAAAGAAATTTTGGTATAATTCATGAATAGCGACAATTCTCTTTTTTAATATGGTAAAATTTAATTTTAATTAAAGTTTTTCCTAAATGACCTTGTTATTTATTATGTTGATTTTATATGATTTAAATACAAATACTAAATGTTTGTTGCTTTAAATCATACTTGATTTTAAATACAAATTCTAGTTGTTCGATAGTTTAAAACCGTTTATTGAGCTTTAGGTCAAGGTTAGAACAATTAATTGTTCTAACGAATATTTCCAAAGAAACAACCACAACAACAACGCTTTCAATATGAAAAGGAAAACATCACTAGCTGATTTTATTGTGATTTCGGCCTTGCTAAAGGTTTCATCAGAAATCTTTGTGATACGCCGTGCAAGCGCGCATTAGCAAACATAAAAGTCCATTCATAACTTGTTAAAATTTACTTATTATTACATTGACAATATGTCTGGGAAAACGAGTGATTTCCCTTTTACGAAAGCACTACACTAAAAATGTTTATAACTTTAAAAATTATGCATGGATTTTCATATTTGAATAGGTTTCTTGTTTAATAGGTTCAATTGCCTTTCTTTTGATACCCATAAAGTGTAGTTTTTTTGAAAAACTTAAAAAAAATAGCAAGATTGTTGAAATGTTTATAACTTTAAAAATTATGTATGGATTTTCATATTTGAATAGGTTTCTTGTTTAATAGGTTCAATTGCCTTTCTTTTGATACCCATAAAGTGTAGTTTTTTTGAAAAACTTAAAAAAAAAATAGCAAGATTTGTAGGCTATATTTTCCAATTTTGGAGGCCTATAACTTCTAAAGCCTGCAATTTTTCAGATTTGGAGTAAGGAGGCCAAAATCCATATAATGTGCTAAAAAAATAATAATTAGAGTTTTAGCTATTCTTGAAATGTTCCGAAACTTTTGGTAAAAATTTGGTAAAAATTTCGGAACATTTCAAGAATAGCGACGACTCTTATTTTGCCTCAATATGGCCGAATAGCCGAAACTAGCAGCAACTGACAAAGACGGCCGAAACCGAATATTCGATCCACAACAACTTTTGCTATTGTTTACTCGTTCACAAAGATGCCGTTTTTAATAGGATGCAAATTAAGATTTTATAAGTAGTTTCTGATTAATACTGTTGTGATACTATTTTTAATATTATATCTTCACCATGAGAATTAAAAAAATTTAAATATTATATGAAAACAATCGGATTTAAATATCAAAAAATTTGATAGTTATTACAGTTATTATAGTTATTACAGATAGTTATTGTAGTCTTTACAGCATTATATTTTAATTTTGTCACCGAAAGATCCCCCACTGATTAATATCACAATTTTACAAAAGTATTTATTTAAAAATTATTTGTTATTGTTTTTGTTCTCATTTGTTAATGTGTGTAACAGTTTAAAATTCATTCGCTCTCTTCTTGTTTATCTGTGGCCTGTTAGTTCCATATATTTCTGAAAAAGTTAATTGAAACTATTACACACACTCCTTAAAAACACACGTATAAATGAAAACTTTATGAAAGTGTTGATTGATATTAAAAAAAAATACCTTTAAATATCTTGATCACAATGAAAACTGAAATTTTAGACTTTTTCAATTTGAAAGTTTTTGCATGTAGTTTTCATATTGTTTGCTTATTACTTGCATATAGCTTGCATATACATAATAATCATATTAAAAAACTCTAGTAAACACTATACCGTATAGGAATATATAGGTAAGAACCGTTAAAACGCCTTTTTTGAGAAAAATATTTTTTTGCATAGAAATCCGCAGTCTACTGATAGCAAATTATGTTTCAGGTACAAGAACGCGACATTAGAATAGCTATAAAAGCAAAATGTTAATCGAGCTTTATTTGATCTCTTTTAATTTTTTTAGTATTATTTGTTGTTAATAGAAAAATTTCATAAGATGAGTGAGACCATAACATAAATGTTTAAACAAAAAATAATAAACAAAAAAAAAACCATTAAAAGTAGCTACAGCAAGAAAGAAATATTTTGGTTTTCAGACCAATTTTCTCATAATAAAAACTGAGATAAGCTGTAAATGTATAATAAAAATGCATGCATTTTTTTAAAAATAGTGTCAGAAAAAATCAATTGCTATTAACATTTCAATTTTCGGTTTTGGGTGACCATTTCATGGAAAGGTCCATACATAAAAAAATAATATATTCGTAGTGAAGAGAATGAATTAGTGTTCTCACGAAACTCGACCAAAAAACTCAATTTCTTTTATTGAATTTTTCGATAGCTTATGATGTGTAGACATTGGCGTCGGAAGCGGGGGGGGGAGTAAGGGGGCAATTGCCCCCACTTTTTTAGCTAGATAAAAAATTTAAAAGGAAAAGTTATTCAAAATATCATTTTTTTTACAACGATAATATTTTTCTATTATATATTTTCCTCTTCTTTCTCTCTTCTTCATGTTTCATGTGAAGAAATTTTGGTAAACTTTTTTTGCACCACCATTTGTGCTGCCCCCCCATTTGTACTGTCCCCCCAGATGACTTCCGACGCGCTTGTGTGTAGAATATGTTCCCAAATCGGTTTGGCCGATAAAGACTGCGTAAAAAAGTATCGCATATGAAAGGAACCCATATTATAAATGAACTCCAAAAAATTTTTAACCAAATCTTAAAACGCGTTGTTTGAAAAATAATGTTTTTAAACTGGTCTCCACGATATATCATGAAGTACTCTATGATTTGTCTTTAATCAACACTCTAAAAACTGATTGAAAAATTTCTACAATAAATGTTGTGAAATTTCACGACATTTATTGGCGATTGGCGAGTGTTTTTAATTTTGTCTAAAATTCAGAGTTTTTTCCAAAATAAGTATATTTACTTTACTATTCACGCTATTTGAGCGTGTTTTCGCTCAGAGAGTCTTAAAATATGTATATCTCTCTACTTTTCATGCTATTTTAGCGTGTTTTCGCTCAGAGAGCCCTAAAATATATATATTCTCTACTTTTCACGCTAATCCAGCGTGCTTTCGCTCAGAGAATTCTAAAATATGTATATTTTCTACTTTTCACGCTATTTCAGCGTGTTTTCGCTCAGAGGGTCTTAAAATATGTATACTTTCACTACTTTTCACACTATTTCAGCTTGTTCTCGCTCAGATAGTCCTAAAAACGCTCCAGCAGCGGTATTTTACGCTTGTCCTTATATAAACACCTCTGCTTTAACGTCATATGATTTCAAAGGGTTTATTGGTAGATTGGTCACAGCTTAATTACTCAAGCCTACTGAAGTAGGAAAGAGTAGCGCCTTCTGCTGAATTATTGACTCTATATAGAGTTGTTGTCGTTGTCCTGTTCAAAACTTACTTGAGAGACTTCAAGCATTTCTAGCTTTTTTTTATAAGCGCAGACAAGATTGGAGGAAATAATTGTAGAAGAGAGTTTTTACAAGAGAGCGAAAGAAATAACTGTAGGTGAGAGGATTCACGAATTTTTAACGATAAATATTTATAATTTTGCTCTATGGGATTTAACGACAATAAATGTAGGCAATCAGTTGCCAGCAATTTTTGTAGTTAATTCTCGTGAATTTTTGTTAGATTGTATGGAATATATTTTATTTTTAAGTATATAAAATTAATTCTATTTTAAACCTAAATTGAGATAATATTTGCCGGTGTTTTTTTAGAGCACTTTAAAGAGCGGAAAATATGAAAAAACGCTTCTAAAAACTCACATGTCTGCCATTTTTGTAATTTTCAACTATTTTTTATAAGCTTTTATTGAACTTGCTTCGTTCGTATGTATGTATAAAACGTGGCATTTTTCGACATTTTGTTGGTATCGGATTAAGGTGAAATTTATCATACATATGTAAGTCCGGTAACAATGTAATATTATGACAAAATTTGTTGCCACACCCCCTTTTACCTCCCACAAATCAATAATAAATAAAAAGTACAAAAATTTTTTTAAATAAGCTTTTATTTAAATAATGTTAATACTGTAATAAGGTTAATGGTCTAAAAAATTAAAATGCTGTAGTATTTCCTGAGTTTTGAAAATAAAAGATGTTAATTAAGACTTAAAAGTAAAAAATAAATAAAAAGTAAAAAAAAATATTAGAAAAAAAAACTTTTATTTAAAAAAGACGTAAACTAAAAAGAAAAAAATAAATTTAAGTGACATTTGTCATATATGTGTATAGTTGGTATATTCTAGGTGCAGAAGAACCCCTCTCTTGGTTACTCATCATCATAATATAAGCGTACGTAAATTGGTAAGTTCTAAGGACTTATATAAATTTAGAATTTCTCAAATACATTGATATTTAAAAGCTTGAGGCACCAATAAATATCTAAATACATAAAAGGCAAACATGTTGCTCCGCACACAGTATTTCCCAAACTGTTAATTTTTTTTTTGACAGCAAAGTACTTTTACAAGACAACCTGTTCTCAAAAATGTTCAGCCTGAAAGTATGCACAGAATATATATTTGATACTTATCAGTGGCAATATTAGGTTTTTACAATAGTACGTTTTTGATCTAACTAACTTTTCAACACTGTTTCAATACGTAAAGTGTTATTTAAAATAATACATTTGTATTTTTCAAAAATCGATTGAATAAAAAATCAAGCTTCAAAAAGAGAAAAAAGTGCTTTCGGCAAATTGCTCCAAAAAGAAAGTGTGCGGAGGACCTATCGTAGGACAGCCTTTTATGCTAGTATAATAAAATTTATAAAATGTTTTGGTTTTTTTATATCAGATAACATAAACGTGCTGTGCAATTGAGAGTTTGGGTACCTTTTATTTCAATGTGACTTCTGACGGCGTATTTAAACTTCATATTACACTCTTATGCACAAAAAAAAAATATTTCCCTAGACTTCTAGAATCAATAAATAACTGCCAAAAAACTCAATCTGTTCATTTACTTCTATGTAAAATAAAATTAAGAACATCACCGTGTTTTTGGACCTCTTGATGATTACCTGCCCTTAATAAATAGCTTTAATTGTTGTAGTGATATTTATTACTTTGAGAATATTACTCTCCTTTTTTGAGAAAAATATTTTTTTGCATAGAAATCCGCAGTCTACTGATAACAACTGCGTTAATACTAAGACCGACTGAATTTGACCATCTTAGTACATCTTTGAGTGTGCTCTCCATTATGGAGCTTACTGTTGATAGACATTTCCCTACTATAATTATTCTTATGTCGTCTGCATAGGCAGTGATCCTCGGGGCTCTAACTGCGAACTTTTCGATCAGTTCATTAACGACAAGATTCCATAGTAGTGGCGAGAGGACCCCTCCCTGGGGTGTCTCACTGTGAGCTTCCCTTATCATGGATTTAGTGCCCCACTCAGCCCGCACCTTTCTGCAGCTTAGCAACTTGCCTAACCAAAGGTTTATTGCTGGTGGTGCCTCTATTGCACGTAGTTTACTAAGGATTGGGGTGGTTGATACATTGTTCAATGCACCTGAGATGTCTAGAAACGCCCCGAGTGTGTATTTCTTGTGGTGGAGGGCTTTTTCTAGGGTTACTACTAGAGAATGTAGTGCCGTTTCAACCGATTTCGCTTTCCTGTATGCGTGTTGGTTGGTTGACAACTGGATTGAATTGTTTCTAAGGTGCGAGTCAATCAGTTTCTCGAGCGTTTTGAGTACAAAGGAGGTCAGACTTATTGGTCTGTAGTCTCTCGGAGAGAGATGGCTGCTCTTACCTGCCTTCGGTAAGAATGAAACCCTCGCTGTCCTCCAAGCCATAGGTACATAGTTTAGCCTAATGCATCTGTTATATATATTCTTCAGCCATGGGACGACTCACGATTCGGCCGTTTGCAGCATGGCAGGAATTATACCGTCTGGTCGCGGAGATTTGTATCCCGAGAACGAGTTTATAGCCCATACGATTCCGTTCGACGTTATTAGGTCTTGTGGAACCTGTAGCGGGGTTGTCCTGTGTCCTCGTATTATGGAGTTTGGAGCCTTGGTACAGCCAGGAAAATGCGCCTTTAAAATCACCTCGAGGGATTCCTGATTGCTCTCCGTCCACTGGCCATTGTCTTTGCGTAGCTGGCTCTGAATGGAGGGCTGCTTTGAGAGTAGCTTCCTGAGCCTTGCTGTATCCGTAGTTTTTTCTTTGCTTGAGCAGAAGTTCTTCCAAGAGTGTCTTTTTGCTCTGCGTACGTTTGTTTTAAAAAGTTTGAGCCTGCATTTGTATTCCCCCCAAATTTCCTCTTGGTCAGCTATTTTAGCTAGTTTAAAGAAATTTTTTAGGTCGCGTCTTTGCTCTGTAAGATCCGGACTCCACCATGGTGGTCTGATCTTACGCTTTGTTCGCGTGGGCTTACAGGAGGCATGATAGGCCTTGAGAAGATGGGCCGAGAGAATCTTCAGGGACCTCTCAATGCCCTCTTCCGTATTAATTTGTTTAGGAGCTGGTAATTTGGTCTCAATGATGCTTCTGAAGCGGTTCCAGTTAGTGTTTCTGCGGTTTCTAAAGATCTTTTGAGCTGGAGTGTAATTAAAGCTTATACTGAAGCTAATATAATTGTGGTCTGAGAAGGAGGGCTGTGCTAGCACCCTCTAATTTGTGACCATAGTATTGTTGTCGGAGGATATCGTCAGATCTAACACGTTCGACGAGGTGGGGCCTACATAAGTGGGTTCCTCGCCGATGTTAGCTACACTGAATTTATGTTGTAAAATAAAGTTAAGTAGAGACTCACCTCGATTATTGATGACTGGGCTGCCCCATACTGGGTGGTGTGCATTAACACCTGCTCCGATGACAACTGCTTGATTCTTTCCGCCGGCGATTGCTACCATTCTTTGTAGCTCGTTTGGTGGTGCGTTGTCATCATGCGCCATGTAGCATGAGGCGACCAGGATCGGCTCGTCCGCGTCGCCCTCTAGCGCCACGACAGTGAGATCGTCATTGCTGTAATGAGACATTAGATAAGTATAGATGCCTTTACTTATAAGGATGGCTGTTCTTGTTCTACTTACTATTGTTGCGAAAAACGTGTTGAAGTTTTGTGACTTTAGGCCGGATACCGCGTTGCCCGAGGCAATCCACGGCTCCTGTACTAAAGCCACATCTTAGCCTCCTTCCTCCAATACGGGAAAGAGTTCTGCGCTGGCAGTTTTGCTTTTGTGCAGGTTTATCTGAAGGACCTTCAACTGCATTAGGCTGAAGTTTCCTTTACGGGGTCAACTTACATGAACGTGCCCGTCATCCGCATCTTCCAGACTGAGTCCTGGAAGCGTCGGTCACGGCTTCTAGGCCGAAATCTTTTTCCACCTCTCCGGACTCAAGTGTGTTGCTGTTGTTGTCCCTGGGGTGGCTCTTTTTGAGGCGCAGATAAACACTACCAACGCCCGACGCCATTTTCCCGTAACGCGCATAGAGGATATCCTTTGCCTCCTTGTTGATTTGGAGGATGTAGTGTTGCCCCCCGCTACTACCAGGTAGTGGATCAGCTACCTTCAACACCCTCCAGTCAGCTGTTGGCACATCCGGATTTTGTTTTTGGAGAAGATTCAGTGCGGACTCCTGTGGCACTACTCTTGGGAAGAGTACCTTCGCTTTTGGTAGAGACGGGATACTAGTCCTGTCCACTACTTCCAGTTGGGCACCCTCCCATATACCTTGGAGTGTCGGGGTTACTGCTTTCACCCAGTGCAGACTTGGATCGTCGTTGCACTTTAGGATCTTAACCCCATTGAGCCAGCCCGCTTCATCGAAGGTGGGCATGGGAGCTTCAGGTTGGGCTTCCAACCTCGCGAACATCACCTCGAGAAGCTTCATCTCTACGGATTTCCATCTCTCGAGGGTCATTTTGCCTTGGATATCACTCCGGTCGATCAGTGCTACGATCAGGTGTCGTTTAGTCACGTCACTGGCCTTGGCTCTTACCTCCTGCTTAGGCTGCGGGATTGTGTTTATGATCGGTTTCTGCTTCTGTTTGCTTGCTGGAGCTCCGACTTTTGCACTTTCCACCGATCTTTGGTGTTTTTGAGCAGCCTGCTCCTCTACTTTGTTCGTGAACTGCGAAGTCGTAGGTGCAAAGCTTGGTCTGCTCGCGAAGTGTATGCGACCCTCTTCCACCTTAAGCTTAGCCCAGACGAGCGACTCCTTCTCTTTGGAAGAGAGATCAATCTTGCTTGACAGCCGGCTGCAGATTTTAAGGGCCGCTTTGTAGTTGGCCTTGGCCTTCATCCCCGCCTTAGACTTGGTCTTGGGCCCTTCCTTGCGAGAGGAGCTTGAGCCCGCTGACTTATCCGGAGAGGGGAGAAGCCTGTCCACAACTGAGTTTTCGCTTTCGTGGTCCGAGTCTGCATCGACTATGGCACCCCTGCGCAGTAATTTACATGTTTTGGCAGTAGTTGTCATTATGCCCGGGCCTGCTCCCGCCCCGGCAACATTTTTGGCAGTAGCTTTGCAACCTTTATGGCCTGCTCCAACCATAGGGGAGGTGTGGCCGCTGGCAGCACGCAGTGAGGATTGCTTCTCACTGGTGTTACCGGATAGTACCGGAGTGCGCCTGGTATCCGGTACGCTACGTTTGAGACTGGACTATTTTTAATGGGACTCCAGCCTAGTAAATCCTCGGTACGGGTCGCATACCACTTTGTTTCTGCCCATCGGAGTGACTAGGTGTGGGATAGGAGAGGTGAGATATAGGGTGAATAGGAAAGGTATGGGAAGTGAAAAGGGGATATAGGTAGGAGTGAATAGCTACTAGTGCATCGCCAGGATGCAATGACCTGTCAGAAGCTTGCGCTTCCGTCATTCCAGCTAATTGCATCCTAGCGACCTAAGCCCCCACAACAGCGTCAAGGTTGCTATTCCAGTGGGGGTGAAACTACTATTGAAGAAAAAAAAAATAATTTTTAGAATGCGTGAAGAAGGAAAAACGCTTAAAGAAATTTCAAGTTCAACAAATAGAAGCGTTTTCGCTAAGAAGGAATTCGCTTAGTGCTGGCAAACGTTCAGACAGGCAAAAAAAAAAAGTTTTCGGGACGAGTGCATTATAGTAAGAAAAATCAAGGAACAGCCTCGTACTTCTCCGTAGAGGTATAAACTGGAATATGGTTTAGCATGTTGGGGTGGCACGTATGCTAATAAACTTAATCCTCTTTTGATTTCACAGAAACATTCCATTCGGTTGATTTGTAGTAGACCTCGCCTTGATGGTAGTTTGATTACCTTTAAAAATTTTAACATTTTACCTTTAATGCACCTGTATGTTTTCAAAGTCTTAAAGATATTCTTTCTTAAATCTGGTTATTTGCTAAGCAGATACTCAATAAACCATAGTTTTAGAATTCACACTCAGAATATTACCGCTGTGCCTCAGCATTCACTTCATTTATTTTTGCATATTTACACTTCAGTCCCCTAGACTCTACAATTGTCTACCCATTGGTATAAAAATCTCATTTTCACTTCTTTGGTTTTGTTTTTTGCTTAATTTTTTATTTTTTCTTGACCCCACCGTACTCGTGTTATATTTTGTTTTATTATTATTTTTATAATTTTGTTTACTTATGTAACTGTTATCGCCTCTAGTTCCTTGTGAACTATAGATAACAGTTTTTTTTTCAATTTTCAATTTTAATTTTAATTCAGTCTTAATCTTAAGTTAGTATTCTTAACTAACTACATTTCTTAATATTTTTTCTAAGCCAAATTTGTAATAATTGAAAAAGATAAATAAACTTATACTACTACTGCTACTAACAGTGACTTTTCAGAATATCACCATGTACATGTCAGTGATGAAACGGTTTGGAGCTTGTTACAATGGAAGAACTCCCCGTTTTAAACCATTAATAAGTGAGAAAAATCGTAAAAAACAAATAAAATGTGCATAAAAATATAAAAGTCAGGATACTGAGTAATATTCAGCGATGAAACAAAATTTAAAATTTTCGGACCGGATTGTAGTAATAAAGTGTGGAGGAAGAAAAATAGGGAATTGAATCCAAAAAGTACAATCCCATCTGTGAAACATGGTGGTGGTAAAGTTATGCTATGGGGGTGTATGTGTGGTCTCTTCGAATTCTCTGCGGATCTCTTGGAGCAATCTATTCGAAAGCATCCTATCACATCAAAGGAACAATTAGAACGAGTCATAACAGAAGAATGGGAGTAAATTGCATCTCGCAATTGCAATCGCATTAAGGAAGTCATTAAGCTCAAAGGTTATGGCACGCGTTATTAAAATAAATAATATTGTTTTTGATGTGAATATTCCAACAATGTTTTTCTCTTAAGCTTTTTTTTTTATGCGAAAATAAAAATGTATACATAAAATATATAATTGAGTTGATTTTTATTTGAATTGGTCTTTATATGGTAAGATTTAAATTAGTATGAATTAAAAATATAACAACTCCAAATACTTTTGTGAGGCACTTATGCCAAGTAACATGCAAACAATATGGAAAGTATATGCAAAAAAGTTTCAACTTGAAAAAGTCTGAAATCAAAGGAATTTTAAGATATTTTTTAAATCTAACAATAGTTGCATTATTTTTTCATTTATTCGTGTGTTTTTAAAGAGTGTGAGTAATAATTTCAATTAACTTTTTAGAAATATATTGAACCAGCAGGCCACAGATAAACAACAAGAGAGTGAAAGATTTTAAATAGTTACACACGAAATATTATTTATTTATTTAATTTTATTTAACTTAAATCATAACGATTACATTTTTTTTTTCATAAAATAAACTTAGGATTATACGGAAACTTATCTGTAGCTACGAGGGCTAGCTCGACAGGCTATCCGAAATAAGAAAATAGAATTAATAGAAAAAGAATAGAATTAACGAGCAAAGACTCAGGATCCGCGGGATCGTCATATCCGACACTCCATAAGGGAATGCCCTGCGGCATAATTTTATACAAAATATACATTAACTTTATAAATACATATATGACGAAGATGAAGAGGTAGTTGGCTTGTTTTTGGGCATCGGCTGTTTATTAGCCATGTTCTTTATTAAATAAATCTTTTATAATATTTAATTTTATTAAGATTGCTTCTGTTTCTCTTGATCTTTTTTATGTATCTCCCTTTTAGTTTTTCTAACATTGACATATTTTCAAAAACTCATATATTATTTTTCCCCAACTCCAGAACAAAGTAAGGTTGCACAAGTATCTCCTTCGACACGACCATACTGACGATTACACGTCCTCGTGTTCTTCGTTTGAAATCAAGAAAATTACAAACAGTCACTGCTCATCTCCGCCATATCTGACTATAGAAATCAACCAAAACATAAAATTAATTAAAATTACTATAAATTTTCTTAAAGAAAATTAAAAGGAACAATTTACGAAATTACATTGTAAACATTTCATTATCAATTATTAAGCAGACTTTGAAGATTTGTCATACATTTTTTTTTTCATTTTCTCTTCTCATACTTAATTTATTTGTTTTTATTTTTTTATTTTTTTTATTGCTCCATGCACACCGCACACTCACCACAGTAAACTAGAGCTACGGCAGCACTAGCTTTTTTATTTTTGCCCTTTTATTTTTTTTTTATTCAAAGTTAAAGCAGATTTGAAATTAAAATCATAAACTATGTTTATTAAAATATTTAAAATACCATCAACATTTTTTTTTAATATATAAAGTACATTTCTCAAAAGTTATTCTTCATACATTAAACCAATTTTAATTAAAATGATTATCATTTTTCATGCTCACCACACAAATCTTCAGTAATTCCACTTGTTGGCATTTTTCGCAATCTGTCATGAGAATATTTATATGTTCTTTTACCATCATTCGCCTTGAGTACATACCTATCACTTTGCAAGACTTCGACAACTCTAAAGGGTCCCTTATATTTGGAATCAAGCTTGGTCTGATTCCGTTCTTCGTTTTGTAAGAGAACGTAATCATCAACAACGAACCTCTGAACTTTAGCTTTCTTCTTATCAAAACGAATTTTGTCGTAACATGAATTTTTTTCGATATTGGCAACAGCTTGTTCACGAATCTCCTTTAAATCTACCACGGGATCGTCATTTAAAAATAAGAGTTCTAAAGGCCTAGCTACCCTTTCAATGTGTAGCTCAAGTGGACTTGACTTTGTCACCCTATTAATGGTACAATTAAGAGCTAACTGCACGCCTGGAAGAGCATCCTGCCACGATAGTTCTTTACTGATTTCTACAGCTGTAAGCATATTTTTGAGGGTGCTCATAACACGTTCAGCTTGCCCGTTAGCGCGAGAGCTACCGGTAGCAATCAGGTGCAAATCAATAAAATGAGACCTACAAAATTGTTTAAAATCAGCACTTGCAAAGCAACCACCTTGATCAGCAATTATGCGTCTAGGAGCGCCAAATAAGGAAATGCTACTTTTTAAAGCTTTAATGATGCTTTCTGTGTCGAGGTGAATGGTATGGTGAAGCAGAACAAATTTCGTAAACCCATCAATCAACACGAAAACATACTCTTTGCTATCATTTTTGCCACTAAGTTTTCCTGTTGCATCGATATGCAAGGTATGCCATGAGATGGGCACTTTTGGAATAGTGTGCAGTTCGGCTTGAATTTTTCCTGATTGAGATTTTGACATTTTGCAGGTCATACAATTGTCAACGAATTTACGGACAAATTTGGACATGTGCTCAAACTAATATATGTCATAAATATTTGCTAATGTTTTCTCCCAACCAACATGCATTAGGGACTCATGAGTAGAATTTATCACTGACCATCGAAGTGCTCTAGGGATAATTGGTAACCAACGAGACTTATTATTACGATGAACATTCCTGTACAATACGCCAGATCTAATCTCATACGTTTTAGCTATGTTCTCATTAATTTTGAACTCTTTGAGTTCTTCAATTAACTTAATAATTTCGGGGTCTTGTTGTTGCTCAGCTTGTAGCCAGTTTTGAGGTAAGTGCGTAATATCTATCCACTTTTGCTCTACTGTATCATATGTTAAAGACGAAGGGATTGCGTTTCTAGAGAAAAATATATACGTGACACATTCGTTTTCCATCTCTAAATATGACTTCAAAGTCGTAAGCTTGTAAAAAAGCCCACCATCGATGTACACGTGGTGTTAAATCTGCCTTTTTACGAGAAGATTTAAGAGAGTTACAATCAGAAACGTATTTCCATGTAAAAAATGTGGAAAAAAGTGTTTTATTACATTTACAACAGCTAAAGTTTCCAGTTCGTAAGAGTGGTATTTCGAGTAAGTAAGTAAGCAACTACATGAGCTCTGCTTTCCTTTTTCTGAATCAATATAGCACCATAGCCAATAGAGCTTGCATCAGTATGAAGTTCAATAGGACACGCAGAATCAAATATCATTAAAACAGGCTCATTAGTCAAGACAGTAATAATCTTTTGTCTAATTTCTTCATGCTCGGGTCTCCATACAATGTTTCCTTTACTTATACCAGTAAGAGCATGCAAAGGAGCCATCAGTAGCCAAAGTAGGACGCAAGTCCTATAAACTGACGAAGTTGTGTCACTGTTTTCGGAGGGGGCAAGGAAACTAAAGCTTCAATCTTCATAGGGTTAGGTCGAATCTCACCCCGACTAAATAAATATCAAAAAAATAATCAACTTTTCCTTTCATAAAAAAAATTTTTTAAATTTAAATTAAAATCCTGCTTTAGTGAGAGCATGCAACACCCTACGAATTCTTTCCAGAGATTCATCAACATCTGAGTTACCAATAAGTGTTAGAAAGTACACCCAAAGCTTTATTCACAGCTCTTTGAAACACAGCTGGTGCATTGCGAAGGCCAGATGGCATCACTAAGTATTCATAATGACCTTCTGGAGTCACGAATGTAGTTTTTTCGATAGAGTCAGTATGTACAGGCAGTTGATGAAAGCCACTTGCCATATCCAACGTGGTAAAATAATGACAACCATGAAGCCGATTGATTTGGTCTGCAATAATAGGTAAAGGAAAACGGTTGGGAACGGTATTGTCATTTAGCTCGCGATAATCGACGCACATGCGATCTGTACCATCTTTCTTTTTAACAAGAAGGATAGGGCTAACAAAGGGAGGTGTACTCGGTCGTATTATTTTTGATGAGAGTAACTCATCTACCTTTTCCCGAACAACGGTACTCTCTTGAGGACTTAAACGGTATGGTCGTCGAAAAACAGTTCTATGCGAATCTACTAATCGAATTTCTACAGGGTCAACATTTGTAGGTGAAATTGATATATCGTCGACAAAATTGATTTTGTATTCGTTTAAAATTTCTAAAAGTTTAGGTTTGTACTTAAAGCAATATCAGTTTGAATATGATCAAAGTTATTTTTTTTTTTTTTTTTATAACGACGCGTGCATTTATGTCTTCAATTTTTATGAAGCAAATTTGATTTGAATTAATACAAATTTCTACGCTCTGAGTCAACACTTCATGACCAATCATTATATTGTGCTGAAGATAATTCTCTGAAAAAACATGAAAAATAAATTTAAGAGCAATGTTGCCAAAATAAACAAGAGTTTCAATTTGTATAGTACTATAAACACTCGTTTGAGCAATACCAGTCAACTTAACTACATTTCTAATACGCGCCCCTTGAAATCCTGACAACTTCAGGGATCCATTCTTTCATAAGGGAACACTCGGCACCCGAATCATAAAAAAATTTAAAAAGTTTACCACAGTGAAGAAGATTTCCTTCAGGGGCATTATTAGCACACATGTCTACACGACGTTCCAGACTCTTATTTGCTTGCAGGGAGCTCTCATTTTTGTTGTTTCTTTTAGGGCAACTTGAAGAATAATGGCCTGTTTCATGATAATTAAAGCATTTGATTGTCTTTGCTGTCCCAGGGATCCAATTAGATGCGTTGTTCTTAACATTATCAGCTTTGTAGCGGCATACCGATGCATGATGACCAAGTTTATTGCAATGATAGCACTTAATTGGAACTAAAGACGAAAATTTTCGCTGCTTTATTTCTCGATCGCTATCGTAATATTGTGGTGATTTCCTTTTTAAATGAGACAACGCTTGTAACTCCTGCTGCAACTTATGTCTTTCTCGATTTCCGTCGTATACGCGAGCCGGTTCACATTTGACTCTATATGAGCCAAATGAGCAACTACAGTAGCCACGACTACTTGCTCTTTATTTAATTTTCTCCAGCGGGACATTAAGCTATTAACTCGAGTAGCAGCGTAAGTTACCAAACTCTCACCTTCTTTTGGCTTGCTCCTCAAAAAATTAAGAAGAGATGCAGCAGTAGTCTCTTTAATATCAAATCGTTCCGTAAAGGCGTCTTGAAAATCTTTCCAATTCATTCCAGGGTGTGTCATTGCAGATAACCACGCCGAAGCTTCTCCTTTCAATGCACGGCTCAATGCTAGAACTAAAGATGCTCGAGACAATGGATTGTCGCTCATGCAAATGTTGGCGGTTGATAGCCAAGAACATCCATCTACATCGATCTTACCAGGATCAAATTCTGGTAGACTAATATCCTGACTAGCTGATGGTCCCTTAAGAGCTTCAATTATAGCCATAAAATTTTCATTTTGGCGTTCGAAGAGCATTCGCCAATTTTCTTCAACCAAACCTGGATTTGATAATGGTTGGTCGCATACCACTTCTGATGACGAAGATGAAGCGGTAGTTGGCTTGTTTTTGGGCATCAGCTGTTTATTAGCCATGTTCTTTATTTAATAAATCTTTTATAATATTTAATTTTATTAAGATTGCTTCTGCTTCTCTTGATCTTTTTAATATATCTCCCTTTTAATTTTTCTAACATTGACATATTTTCAAAAACTCATATTTTATTTTTCCCCAATTCTAGATCAAAGTAAGGTTGCATTTAAACAAATTTCAGCAAGAAAAAAAAAGAAATATATAAACTGGATATTATTGAAAAAATTATTAAAATAATTACAATCTTTAGCTCACAGGGAGCTGGAAACGAAAGTAGTGGAGTATTTAATGTCAAAAATTACATCAATTTATTAAAGAGAGGGGTCATAATTAATGATAAAAAAAATAATAAAGAGAAGAAAATAAGTTAAATACATTAAGGTAAACAAAATAAAATTTACTAATACGGCATAAAA
The DNA here is from genome assembly GCA_963920525.1 of Dichetophora obliterata. NCBI lineage: Eukaryota > Metazoa > Arthropoda > Insecta > Diptera > Sciomyzidae > Dichetophora > Dichetophora obliterata. The sequence continues at coordinate 144,167,958 of OY986439.1, forward strand.
TCAAATTACAAAAATCCGGGCAGACATTTCACAAATAAAATTAAATGACTACACGGAGGAGTTCGTCAACATCATAATAAGACAAAGTGAGAAGCCATGATTTTACTTTTCTGAGAAATAAAGATTTACTGCGAATAGATCGAATGGAAATGGGCAGTCTATTAAAGAGTCTTGGAGCAACTGCTATACAATACCTCAATAGAAATTGATAGTTGTGTTGTGGGAAAGATACTAAGTCCCGAGTGTTAGCTCTTAAGTTATAGTTATTGTAACTTCTGCTTAACGAATAGTCAGATCGACTGAAAAATGTTTTTAAGGCTTTAAGTAGTAAAGATGTTTAAAAGGCAGAATATTCAAGTCCCTAAATAGAGGCAGACTACTTTCACGTCGATCTTTTTTAAGAATAAGACGAATGGAATGTTTTTGCGATACTAAAAGCGGATATACTTTATTGTTATGCATACCACACCAACATGTCAATCCATACTCCAACTTTGATTGGAAGATACCAAAATATGTGCATTTTAAGAGACTGGAACAACAATATGGTTTTAACAAATATAAATACCTAGTCGCGGCCAAAAGATACTTTTTCAGTGCATGTGTATGGTCGGACCAATTCATTTTGAAATCAAGTACTACTCCAAAATATTTAAAGGATTTCACACATTCAATTTGAAACATGAGGCGAGCAAGAGCGATCTTCATAGTAGGATTGATGGAAACTAGAAGATAAGCAAACAGAGTCCGAATAAAGAAATTTTTCACATTTCCCACAGTGAAAGAAAATGTTACCAAAATCTAGATCTCTACAGAAACATTAAAAACATGATTTTCCTTTTGTCACTAAGGACCAACCTATGAACTTTGAACCAGTGACTTAATATTTCCAAATCATGATTTATGTCCGCAATCAAGGATAATGGAGAAATACTAGTGAAAGTACAGGCCATATCGTCAGCAAATGCATTTATATTACTTACAAAGCTTTGCGAGAATAGTGAATTAATAAAAATCAGAAAGAAAATTGGGCCAAGCACTGAACCTTGAGGTACACCCAAAACTATGGGCAATGAAGAACTCAAGAAGTTATTAATCTTCACTTTTTGTTGTCTATTGGATAAATAAGAACATAGCCAATTATAAAAGGAGCCTGTAAATCCAAAATGATATAATTTAGTCAACAAGATAGAGTGATCGACGGTATCAAATGTCTTAGTAATATATATAAAGAGTGCAGCTGTTATATGCTTATTATTAAGGCCAGAGTAAACATTATTACAGAAATTAAGTAGAGCATCTTCAGTAGATAGCCCTGCACTGAATCCAAATTGCCATTTACTGAAAAGTTTGTTATTTTCAATAAAATTGACTATACGAGTCTTTACAGCTTTCTCAAAGATTTTTGCGAAGATTGGTAGAAGTGATATTGGCCGGAAGTTATTTATAAGTAAACGATCACCTTTCTTATATAAGGGAATAACCTCAGCTAGTTCCATTTTATCCGGAAATATTCCAGTTTCTACGCTTAGATTAAACAAATGGCTTAAGATGTCACAAATATTAAAATCAATTCGCTTAACAACATTATTTGAAAAACCAACCGATGTAGTAGAATAAGAGTTTTTTAGGGACATTATGATCTTGTATACTTCAGAAGAAGAGATTGGCTCAAAGAAGAAGCTCTGCGATAGACAAGGTTCATTAGACAGCTACATCGAGTTCTACCCGTAGCATTATCAGAAACAACTTCTGGACCTATGGAAGTAAAGAAATTATTAAAATGACCAGCTATTTCAACAGGGTCTGAAATTATAGTATCTCCAAATGATAGACTTTGAATGGATTCTTTTTTTTTCTGCTTTTGTTTAAAATATCGTTAACCAGTTTCCATTCTTTTTTAATATCCCCTCTAATTTTGAAAAA